>CAJHUC010001585.1:0-37676 GCA_905146915.1 Ostreobium quekettii
CCTAAGTTTTCCTGGTATATTCTCTTTTTCAAACGGAACACGTATATATCACTCTTATCACTTGTCCCCCATTTCACTGTTCAAATCAACTTATTCAAAAAAAATCCCATTAGTTTGTAGCATAAGGTCAACTAGCTTACCAGAAGAGCGCAACTTCACCCTAGTTGCCTGGGTTCTTCTTAACATTCGTTTATTCCCATCAAATCCTATTGATACATATATAAAGTAATATAATTCAATCACACTTCATGGTCAGGCTCTTTAGTATCATCTCGTTAAGCCAATCGACCATCAAGCAGGTCTATTCAATCAAGCACCTTTCGCAACACTTTTTACTAAATATACAAATACTAGTAATACAAATGACTGACGCTTTTTCTCACCCTTTCTGAATGGCACCTTGCTTTGAGAGGGCCATGTTGCCTCCTCTCCATTTTTGGTCCTTCACAGCCTTTGCATGAATATCCATTCCCTATCCATGTTTTTTGCGCATGCTGCGTAGTTTCTCCTACCTACACTTTGGTAGCCCGTGTTATCATCCGCATATGGTGCTCTGGCATTCATCATTTCCTCATCGTGCGCCCAGTCAAAGTGCTCTACATCCACATGTGTTATACCTCCTTCCTCGCCATTTGCCTCTACCTCAATCTTGGCGTTGGAGGCTGGCCCTCTGATGCCTGCACTCTCTATGCTATTGCCATAAGGCTGGTCTGCAGTCACCAATGCCACCCTTGTCTCTGCTGCCGAGTCGGCTGGCAGTGCCGATTGAACCTCCACAACAACTCGAAGCTCTCTTTGGTGGTTAATAGAGAGCTCTTTATTGGCCTCAAGGCCGTTGGCTTGTGGGATCCAAATTAGATCCCCCTCTCCCGTCCCTCCCAGCATCCCATCCGGAACTGTGATATATAGCGAGCTCGCTATAGTGCTTTATACGGTGCTTGCACTATCAGCGGGTTTTAGATTTTCTTTGCGCATCATGAACAAACCTCCCTGGCCATAGGGTTCTCAAGTGAAGGCATCTTGGGCATGCAAGCCAATTCCCATGGCTCTATAAGGTTGACTTGGCTATCAGCGTATATGGTACATCAAGAAAAGCCGAGTTCTATTGGGCAACATACAGAGCTGCCTCCGCACTAAACACAATAACCTTTTGGGCATGGGGGAGGTCAAAGCGACACAAGGCAGTCACGCTTCGTCATAGCATGATATTCAAGTACGGATATCAATCACACTATATCATTGATCTATAAACATACATTAATACAAAGGGTGTCCTCTCCCTCCACCAAAGCCAAGGAAAACTGTGGTAAATTGGCATTTGGTTCCAATTGTATTATAAAGTTCCTTTTAGCTATCTTGTCTTGCCACAATTGTACTCTATGAGTCATTTTTCTTCATTAGCATGAGTTTCAAATGGCTACAGCTCCCTCTGTGCGCTATGCCCTAGTTCCGTGCATTGCCTCAATCATATTTACAATATAGTTTAATGCACTAGCATGTGCATTACAAGTACAGATTAAGGATGATCAAGATTTTGCAGCGGGCAAGATTGTACTCCTTGCCCTTCGAGAAATAAGCAACGATCTTGAAAACATACCTTTCAAGTGAGAACGGCTTTCTTTACATAGTTAGCATCACAAGGCCTGTTGGAAGGTCTAAAACAAGTGTGAAGTCGAAAGACTCTGCCATATTTATAGTCTTGGAGGGTTTGCTCTGGAAATATCTTAATACTACTAGTAACATACTTAGTAATCTATCACAGAACCGTCTCAAATATATTCTAGAGATTTGGCGACTATTTTGTATAATAGTTCATATACTATATTATTCTTTGTTCAAAGTATTCTAGTAAATGGCATAACTTCATTATGCCTTCCCTCTCAAAGGGATGATGGGATTTTTTATTCTCTTGAGAATGTTCTATGATAGATTACATTAGTGTGGCGGTACAACAAATCTATTCCCGCCCTATAATCAAAACCAATTTCATTCCTGTCTCTCAAATCAAGCCTAATACGCCCTATTATACAAATGTGGCTATATCTTTGTCAATAATTATCTGTTTATCCTGATTCTTTTTTATTCAACTTTAAGTTAAGTCTAATTTTTGTTCAGTAAACTTTTATATCCTCATATAATTTTACAACTTTCCTATCCTTCGAAAATCGACGTCCCTATCGATGGGGTAAAATATAAAACTAATTGTTCTGTGTTTTTGTTACATACATTCTTCATTTTGTTGGTCATAGTTCTGGCCTTTATTTGGATGATGAATTCTAATGAGATCATGTAGATGTTGCACCTTGTCTTGTAGTCCTTTGTGTTTGTGTTGACATATTATTAGGTGTTTCTCCGTGTCATTGCCAAAATTTATTGACTAAGGTTCTGTTGTGTGAGCCCTTGGGGGTGAGTTATATTGGTCATTATTCCTTCATTTATCTGACTTGGCCTTACAATGGATGCATGTTGTGGATTAAAGGCTGGTCGGGGTTCTGAGGTGTGTTGGTAGTACTTTATAGGCTACAATACAATGCATTTTAATAGTGTCTCATTTCGAGGGGTAATTGGCCCTGAACTTGGCCGGTACCCATGCTCAAAGGTGGCTTCATACCACCTGCATGTTGTAACATTCTTTCGAGGCTCACTGACCGTGCCTCCGGCCTCTGCGGCCGAGTTGTGCCCGTGCCGCACGGCAAGGCCGGGGCGCCCCATTTGCGAACTGCACCCCCGCACGGCAGGCCCGCCAGAGAGGCGCAACATGGGCCCACCGCGTCAAGAGGAAACGAGCGCCCCGGATATGCCCCAGATCCCGAAGATCTGGGAGGGCCATTCTGGCCATCGGGCGCAGCGACTCCCAAAACAGCGCCGGGACAAAGCGGGGCTAGCGGCAGCTGGCTGGCCCTGCCACAAAGTGGTTTCGGAGCGAGGATGGTGAGCCGGGAGCCGAGGGGGACGCAAATGGGAGGAAGAGTCGGCCCATCGATTAGGCCTCAATCGGCATGGATTCGGGAGGAATGCAAGGCGCTGATGCGCGCAGCCACCTTGCGGGGTGAATTGCGCTAGATGGGAGCATCGGTGAGGAGTGAGGCACCCACATTGAGGTGCGCAATTGGCCAAGGAGCAACGGCCTTTGGGACCCACGGCGTTCGATTTTGAACGCGGGTCGTTTTCATACGGGAAAGAGGCGCGGTTGTGAACGGTGGCGAAGTGGCTGGAACAGCGGCGGCATGGATCAAAGCAAAAGCAAGCCCAAAACTGGGCAAGGAAGGGCCTCCCATAGAGAGTGAGAGGGAATGGTGCGCTGAAGCATTACTTTGAGAGCATGTCGATTCGACGGTTTGGATCTGGGCACATCTGCGAGGCCCAAGGACGCAGATTTGGGGTGCTGGAGATGGTCAGTCGCGTTGGTGACGGGGGGATGCACCACGAAAGGATGGTTGCGGCCGGAAAGTAGTAGAACGGCTGGCCTTTTGGAGCCAGCGAGCTTGGCGACATGCTTTTCAAAGCAATCGCACGGATCGCCGGGGATGGCTGCGATTGCAAGGCCAAGATGCCTAGAGACGGGAGCTAAGGGCAGCCCGTCGTGGCGACGATGGGCGGCGCCCAGGCGGTACAGCTACCCACAACTTCCCGCCCCGGGTGGCTGGGCGGCGGGGACACGTGCCGGAAAGTGTCAAAGCGGCCAGTACTGGACAATCCCACTATTGGGTCCAGTACTTAACCGTGTTGGTGGAAATGCGCTGGAAAAGGGGGGGTGTATGGCCAGTGTCAAACCCAAAGTACTGGGAGTTGGTGGACAGCGAGGAACGGCCCAGCTACAGTCGGTGGAGTAAGGGCCATGACTGGAAATATGACCCCAACGTGCTGTGGCATATGGGGTGATGGAGGATATGGACTCAGTGGATAAGCTGGCAACCATTGGAACCCCTTGGAGTAATACGAGGAGCAAAGAGCAGGAACAAAGGTTTTAGCAGCGGATTGTGAGCCGCGCCAGGCGCTCTTTGTGCAACTGAATTCGCGAAGACCAGCAACCCCAACAGCAACCCACTAGGGTGCCAGTGCACTAGGGTTGAAGGTCGACTTCACACGAGCCATTCAGGTTAGTCAGCTTGCCCTAGAAGTGGGAGCTGTCTGCAGCTTCAAATTGTGATGCAGGAACAGGTGGCTTGTGTTGAAGATTAGACTGATTAGAGCCCCTCAGTGATGCTTGGGGCCTAATCATAGATAGACAAGCCTGGGGGTGTACATAGAGCCAACCCAGAAGGCCTGAATAGCAGGTGCCTTTCCATAGCACTCTTGTCCCAGGCAAGGGACACTAGTTTCACAACAGTTGGGAATTGGTGGATTAGACCAGAGATCTAGTACCTTTGAGAAATCCCCGGAAAGTTACCAGGGTACTGTGAGAGCAGTCCCTACAGAGTACTGGGAGGACTCTTAGGGAACGAGCTGGTTGAAAACGCCAAGGAACTTCTGCAGTGATTCTAGGAGGTCAAGAGTGCTCAAGGGACTACCTTTGTTTAGGTCTATCAGTGGTCCAAGATCAAGACTACAATGACTGAAGACATCAGTATTGCAGTACCAGTGTGAGAGATCAGCAGTCAGTTGACGAAGCAGTCTTGGGCGTGAACAGGTCTGAGCGATACTTCCAGTGCAAAATATGGCAAAACGGTATCATCTCGCAGTTGCCTAGTGTTGTCCCATGCCTTGAACCATGGAGCAAGCTCCGAGTTGGCAGCCCATGAATTCTTGGTGTGGTGAAGACTGTGCCTAATATGAGAGCAGACTGAGGTAGGCACTGAGTTGATGGTTTTGGTGGAGGTTGTAAGAGCAACAACTTGGTGGAGAGGAGTCGCTACCTTGGAGTATGGATACGTCTACCCTTCTACAAAGAGACTACATTTTCTGTGGAGCACTACACTACACATGCCAGATTACTAGCCAGCCCAGGCCAGTAGACAATGCCCAGTAGGGTGCTAGTGCACTAGGGCATCGTTTGTCAGTGCATTAGTGTGTAGTAGGGGACCAGGGGAGTGTACACATATGATTGCTTTGGTCACATATAGTTCTCAGTGTTGATTTATTGTCCCTGACAGAGAGATGGGTACAAGGGGATTTTTCTTATGACATGCCATGATGTTGGGCACGAGATGTCTTGACTCTGTCCAACTAGCAGTATGCACCATTGTTTGATTTAGAGGAGGTGTACTGTGCCTGTGGATATTGGGTATGGATTGAGAGGATGTTTGGATCCACAGTCTGACCATAGGCAGTGATGGTGGTTTTTTATGGCCAGAGAGTATATCTATATACCACCTTCGTGAGATTGATGTTGCATAAATGCTAAACTTAGTGGAGGCAATGAGAGCATGCAGCAGAGTTTTGCAAAGGTTCTGAGGGTATATGATCTTACTTGCATAATAATGCTGGAAGGAAGAGGTTGCACATCATCTGGTGGAGTTGGAGCTATTACTGCATAGATGTTGGGAATAGTGTATGTTTGGAGAGCATGCGGTTGGGCTGTGTGTGGAGATGGGATGATGTTGTATGCATATTGATATGCATGGGGTAGACTCACTGCTGTATGAGTGAGGAGAGTCATGAGCATTATGGGCATGAATAGAGGCAATCACATGCATAGTGCCTCTATATGATACCAAGGCAAGATGATATAGTGGAGCTTGGGGCTGTAAGTTATTGGATAGCATGAGACTCCATGAGGGAGAAATGCAGAAAACAGCCATGTCATACCCTAGATTGGTGGTACACTAGTTTGTTATTTTTGCACATGGTTAAACCAGCAAGTGTTGGGACAAAGAGGACAAGGTAACAGATTCTTCAACGTATGAATGTTGCATCAAATCATTGTGTTTGCATTCTTTTGTATTTTATTTAGAGGTGGCCACCCAGATCCGTTAATAGTGGATGGGGGCTGCCGTCCGCTAATATCCGTTAATTCAGCGGACCACGCCCTCTCTGTTGCTGATGTGGCATGGATGGCAGCGGGCGGCTGGCCCCAATCAATGGACTCTGCGGATTCTGCTTGGGTGTTAATGGATATTCTCTTACGGACCGGAAGCCACATACCCCATCCGCTAATCTAGCGGATGACAATGGACGTGTGTACCGAATCAGCGGATGATAGCAGAGCCCAGGCAGTAAGTACTGATTTCCGAATCTGGGGATCGGGTTGATTGCCAGCGTGGCTCAGCCAGGGTCCACATATAGTGGACGTTGGCTGTGACTGCACACATATTTTGTTGCCCTCCTATTGCCATCCGCTGTCTCCAATGCCTGCCGCCCCACGCTTGGGTCATGGACCCACCAGGTGAGGCATACCGCGGCACAGGCAAGGCAAGCCGCAGCACAGGCAAGGCAAGGGGATGCCATTAGTACCACCGCCATGGCGGGAAATGCCGGGCCGCGCGGGGGGAAGGGGGGTGTCGGATGATCTGTTGGCTGAAAACCTGTGTGTGGCCGGATTCAATCTGCCGGTGATGCATAGGCATAGCACGCTATCCTGCTTTGTGGCCAGGGCAATGCCCTCAGTACCGCCTGCTGTGGTGGGAAATTCCGGGCCGTGGGGGGTGTTGGGTGTTGGGGGGGTTCTCGGATGATCTGTTGGCCAAAAACCTATGTGTGGCCGGATGCCATCCGCCGGTGATGCACAGGCACAGCGCGCTATCCTGCTTTGTGGCCAGGGCAATGCCCTCAGTACCGCCTGCTGTGGCAGGAAATTCCGGGCCGTGGGGGGTGTTGGGGGGGGGTCTCGGATGATCTGTTGGCCGAAAACCTATGTGTGGCCGGATGCCATCCGCCAGTGCTGCACAGGCATAGCGCTATCCTGCTTTGTGGCCAGGGCAACGCCCTCAATGCCGCCTGCTGTGGCGGGAAATTCCGGGCCGTGGGGGGTGTTAAAAAGGGGGGGCCTTGGATTATGTGTGGACTTTGGAAACCTGGTGGCACATGGCCGGGTGGGAAGATCATGGCCGGGGATTGACTTCACTCCGGGATTTTGCCTGCGACCCTCACCACCTGTGTTACTATATTCGCAGAGTCCTCAGGCGCTACCAATGCTGAAACGGAAAGCAGGCAGGGGCGCCCGTGCAGCATGGCTGGGTTGTGTGTTGTGGTTGGTGGCAGTACCCGCCACACTGGCTGGCAGTTCGTTCCTTCCATGTGGCCATGCATTGCACAGGGTGCACCACTTGTCATTGCAATACCCATTGTCTTTGCTTAGATGCCACCAGCATTATTTGGCAGTACCCGCCGCCACCTGGCTGGGGAAATCTTACCACTTTGTTACTTTTATTTGGTTGCACACTGTACAGGGTGCGTTATGTGTTGCTGCAATACCCATCACCTTTTTTTCCTTACATGTCACCACCATTTTGTGGTAGTACCCGTCGTCCCCTGGCTGGGGAACCTTAGCAATTCGTTCCCTTTATGTGGCCGTGCATTGTACAGGGTGTGTTGCACGCCCTGCAATACCCAACGCCTTTCTTTGTTTAGATGCCACCACCAATATGTGGCAGTACCTGGCATCAGCTGCCTGGGGAAGCCTTCCCAGTTTGCTCCTTTTATTTCGCCGTGCATTGTACAGGGTGTGCTGTATGTCCCTGCAGTACCCATCGCCTATTTTTCCTTATGTGGCATGACCATTTTGTGGCAGTACCTGCCGTCACCTGGCTGGGGAAACCTTGGTAGTTCGTTCCTTCCATGCAGCCGTGCAATGTACAGCATGCACGAACTGTCCCTGCAATACCCATTGTCTTTCTTTGCATAGGTGCCACCACCATTATTTGGCAGTACCCGCCGTCACCTGGCTGGGGAAACCTCAGCACTTCGTCCCTTTCAGGGGGCCGTGCATTGTACAGGGTGTGTTGCATTTCCCTACAATACCTATTGTCTTTGCTTTGGTGGTACCACCAGTATGTGGCAGTACCTGCCGTTACCTGGCTGGGGAAACACTGTATTCTGTTCCTGTGTTATGTCGGAAGCGGCCTCTGAACAGGGGCCAACGTTACAAGGATGGTCGAAAGCGCCGGCACAGACACAACAGGAAGGGGGGAAGGAGACGTGCAGGGGTGAAAGTCAAGTGGCGGATAGAAGCTGCGCATGGTTGGGAAGCTGAGCGCGATATGGAAGCTCTAACAGATAGATTAGAGGAATACATTGCACTAGATGAGGAGGATCTGGAACAACGCTGACGATTGGCCAAATCTGGTGGAAGAATATGACACCCTGGCAAAGTTCCAAGCGATGTTGAAGAAAGAGATGATGGCATTGGTGAGTTCAGTTCTGATTTGCGGCCTTTGCCTTTGTAAATGTGTGCATCCAACTGTGGATAGTTTAGGCCGGTACAGAGTGTCCTTTGTGCCTTTGCATGCATGACTGTGCCTGTTGTGTATTTCACCTTAAACGGCCGTCTCCTGGGATCACTTGGCTGCATGGGGTGCCTACTTTTATATCTTGCTTGTGTGACTAATAACGTGCATATGACTTCTGCAATTGAGGCACATGGTGAAGGCGCCCGAAGTCCATTCCTCGGGCTCATCATCTAAAGAGGATGCAGCACAGGCTGTGCAACAGAGTTGGCTAGACGCGGCATCACCCCCACCTAAGGGACCACTACGTTTCCGACGATCAAGATGGAGAAGATGGGCCCCATGCTCCCCACTGCATATAGACCCAGTGGAGGCCGAAGTCGAAAGGTGGTTTGATTTGAAATGAACACCAGCGTGTGAATATAAAAAAATGGAGTGTTGGGGATTGGTGGGGCGAGAATCACACCAGCTTCCCCTTGTTGGCCAGGCTTGCACATCGAATATTAGCAACACAGGTGAGTGGGTGAGTACAACTGGCTGTGCATATATACCAAAGTGCCCTTATGTGAAATATGGAGTTGAAAAGAAGGAAAGAACTGAATACCTTTGGTTGTGTTGCAGGTTTCCAACGCCAGCAGTGAATGCTCATTTTCCAAGTTTGGTTTTATTGTGATGCCAACTAGCTATGCATATATGCCACAGAGCCCTTATGAAGTTCACAGGCTGAGAAGTACCGAGTATTTTTGGTTGTGTTGCAGGCCTCCAGCGCCAGTAGTGAACGCTCATTTTTGAAGGCTGGTCTAATTGTGACGGCCAAGCGCATGGTGCTCAAGCCCGAGAACGTGGATCATTTGAGCTTGCTAGGGTGGCAGATGGCAGAGAGTGGATGGTCGCAGCAGAAGCTAGTGCATCGATGCAAGAAGGGGGGGAAGGGAGGGAAGGGAGGGAAGGGAGGGAAGGATAGAGGGAAGTGACTGACTCGGATTCCAAAGTTTGGATCACCACCGGTGACCACCCTCGTTGCCCCGGCGTGGAAACTGTGGAGTACTGCCGCAGCGAGGGTGCGGTACCATAGAGATAGAAGATAAGATATCATGACTTGTAATATTCCGTTGTCCTGTGTTGAAGTGCACACCTTGAACACACTATGCTGGAGTGGTGGATGAACTTTGGGTATCATATATATAGAAGAAAATTTTATTCAAGAAATGCGTCCCAACAAGTACTGCGATTGGTGGATAGACTTTACAGTCGCTGCCCTGGCGTGGAAACTTCTGGAGTACCGCCGCAGTGAGGGTGCGATAGGCAGAGATGGTAGATAACAAATCACGACTCGTACTATTCGTTGCCCGTTTTCATGTATGTTGAACTGTTGAACTTTGACGTACTATGTTGGAATGGTGGATGAACCTAGGGTATCATATAGATAGAAGAGATTTTCTGTGAGAAATATGTCCAGTCGAATAGTGCAATTGGTGGATGGGCTTTACGCTCGCTGCCCTAGCGTGGAAACTGTGGAGTACCACCGCAACAACCCATCGTTATATGTGATACGTATCACCCATTCCCAAGTATGTTGAGTGGCTCAACTGTGTTCAGAGGTGAACCCTCTTTGCCACCTGCCTCAGGTGATGTGGTTGTGTGTGTGTCCGCGTTTGGTATTACAACTATGCCGAACCCTTGCTGGAATGGCCGGGAAGACTTGCAATGGGAGTGTGGTACGCACTGCGTACTACGTAGCAATACCAGCCGTAGCAAGTGGTGCAGGATTGCATGCATACACTGGAACTTTACACATGGCTTGTATGTTGTTCAGTTCTCCAAATCACTCCATGTATTACAAACCGCAGAATACATGACCTGGAAGACACCCACACAAATTTATCAAGCATGCAACCAACATAATTCGAGTTGCTGCAAAATGGAAACCCCTTGGCAACTTCGCCTTGACCTTGCCGTGGCTGGAAAGCAAGTACCTATGGGTAATAACAGACCAAAATTATTAATCAACGGATATTTTGTTGCAGACCGGACGCCGCACATATCATCCGTTAACTTAGCAGCAAATAACGGTGAAGAAAAAGTGAGAGCCGGATTCTGCCGACGGCAGTACGGCAAATAGCGAACCGGATATTACCGGACAAATATCACACTCAGTTTTACGGACCGGACTTAACGGACCGGACGGCACCCGAGTGTGGCCACCTCTATTTTTATTATCTGAGGCAGGCTGATTCCAGGCATCTTGTTGTGCACATGCTACTCAGTTCTCTGCAGCTGGAGGTGCACAACATACTAGACATAGTGGGGATAGCCAGAGGTCAGGGATTGCTAACAGTGGTACCATAGCCACTATTGCGTTGATGAGGGATGGCTGGTCAGGGGGACCAGAAGGTGATTCAGCATTATCACCATGTATGCTTGACGCCAACCTGAGTCTGGGTCAGGTTGACATACCGGTATACTTCCGACTCTAACCGGTATTGGAGTAGTCAGAGGATTATATGGCTGGCTAGCCAGTGGCCAGATCATATGCTGAGCTTTGGCAGAGGTGTCTTGGTAGCAGGGTGCTTAGTCATATGCATTGTGGCAAGGATCATTGCATGTTGCAGATTGGATGTTGAGACTGGTCCAGTTTTCATTGCTGTGGGTAGCCCTAGACCCAGAAACTGGATTCCAGGACCACTATTCTGGTGGCATTAGTAGTGGTATATGCACAGTTGTGCTTGGACTGGTGGACATTGGGACTTCACAGAGTTTGCACATATTCATGCAGTCTGTTCACTCAGTTTTCAGTGTTATTTTCTGATTGGGGTGTTTCTTATCATACTCCAGTGTATTGGACGGTCATTAGGGCTGCATTTTATATGACTTCAGCTCAAATTTAGAATAGAGAGGGCGCACGAGGAGCAGCTGGTCAGCTCTCAGTGATATCATCTTTTAGAGCTGTGATTTCTGGTTGGTTGTGGTTGCATAGTGGGATTGTTGAAAGAGGCAGCACAACACAGGAAGGTCGTTATGTGGCAGATGTCAGATCATCTATAGAGGTCTGGTCCTGACTCAGTACGGTATTCTATCTCTACATATAGTTGCTGCATACCTCATGTGCAGCTGGGGATATTGGTACCTTTGACTCCATAGTCTTGTTGTGATGGGATTTGGAGTACTCAGCAGTGTTTTGTCTGTTTGGGACTTTGCGGTTAGTCCTGGACATCGCCGAAGACGGTCGATGTACCCCAGGGGGGGGAGTAGCAATTGGTACCAAAGGATAGAGGACATGAACTTCAAGTTTCAGTCATACTCATTTTCTCATATCAGTTAGTGGTGAAGCAGATGTTGCTCATTAGTGGAGACAGGTCGTCTGGAATAGGTGGATATTGGCAATTGCTGAGTATAGGAGGCGACACCCCCTATAAGGGGCGCAGAGCCTTGGCGGCAACTCCGGGCCCGTTGGTCCAATTCGGGACCCAAGGAACGGGAAAGCTCACGGTTACAAAATGGGCGGAGTGCACCCGTATTTATAGGTGCCCGCCCGGGAATCCCAAGGGTCATGCCAGAAATTGGTGAGTCATCCCCAATTCTGGCATGCCCGCCAACTTTGTGTTCGAATGTTTGTATTCCGTCCGTATTGTCGTTAGTCCCAAGGTTCCCACAGCACTTAAGCCTTTATGCAAACGTCCTCAAACTCATTAAGCGCAGCTCCCGCCTGACCCAGAAGCTATCGTGTTTCACCAACACGGGGCTTGACGCCCATCTACTAGTAATTCTTTTGAAATGCTGATTGTTGCCCTCACACCCCCAGTCGGTAAAAATAGGGGAACCCAGCCAGTGGCCACCTCCCGGCATTATAATAGGAGGCGCCGAAAATGGCCATTGAGTGTCCTCCCGGTATTATAATAGGAGGCGCCGTTTTTGCCTTGAGCGTTCCTCCAAGTATATAATAGGAGGTAGATTGAGCCCATATGCATTCAGTAATATTGGCGACAGTGATGGACTTCCAAACAATGACCGCATCTGCAGATCCTTTTCTTGATGACGGTCGAAGAGTCAGAATTTTCTGTATCGATATCCGATGGACCTTTTGAGGGGATCAAAATAACGGTCGCTGATTTTGACTTGTTCTGTATCGAAATTGAGATTGATGGTTGTGGCATAAAGACACGTTTCATATAGTGTGGATGTCAACAACCAGGGCCATAAATTGTGGCTTGGCCGAAAAGGATACAAGTTGAGTGTGGGGAATAGTGGAAAAAGATGAACAACTCGATTGAGCAGTTTAGAGGATAATGGACATTCTGTACTTGGGAGAGTCCGGGACTAAGATGATTTAGTGGAAAGACAAATGAAGTTCCGAAGTTGATTGCATTCTTTATCTGTTCAGCCTGCAAAGGAATTCTGGTACACGCGAAAGGAGATGGGAAGAAAAAAGGGAGCCCGAGACACTGATAGTTGAGAGAGGAGTTGTGGCCTATCTATTTTTGTTTCCATGATGTTGAGATTTCGTCAGCTCAGATCAGTGGTGCAACATAAAAAAGACATTTGAAAGTTACCATATGAATGTGAATAGTTATTGGGGTATTCAGTCCTTGAAATGTGGGAGTTACATTTGGTTGCAAACAGTGATATGGGACGTTGTTGCCATTCTAATCTCAAAACAAGGGATATAGTGAAAGGGGCCTCTGAGATTGAGGATGCTTTGCAATTAGATGGTTGATGGCATGGACCATGGGCCGAAGACTTGATTAGGCTATGTGTTCAATCGACCCCAGGGAACAGTAGCACTTGCAGGCAGTCATTGTGGGGGAGCTGTAACTTGCAAGTGGTCCCCTCTATTCATGAATGAGCACATGGTATTGGGTCCTAGTCAGGGGGACAGCCGGGCATGGATATATGCTAGATTACTTTACATCGGTGATTGGACTGAGATGGCCTATAGATGGTGATAGAGCAATGCAGTGCGGAGTTGAGAGGTCTTTCACTAGGATACCTCGTCATGGTGGTGACATTGTTGGAATGACTAAAGTACATGGCAGTCCCAACGAGAGGTGGGAACGTGGAGAGACTTGATTGAGGAGTGAGGAAACAGCGGATGACTTGGCAATTCCTTGGTTGGACAACTGGCTCATATGTCTACATATATACAGATTTGACTTATCAGGTTAGAGGGATGCTAGATACTCCTGGCTGACCAGCGGCAAAGGGAGTGGGAGCAGGCACTCATGACTTGCTGTACTCGGACACAGGTTACATTTGTCTTTATTGCTCTTTGAAAAACAAACATGAGTGTAGATCTAACATAGAGATTGGAAAAACCTGATTGTGAGTTTTATGAGATGAGTAGTTGTTGCAATGTGTTTATGAGGTCCGGCGAGAATTTTTTTTCTTGAACATTGAAACGCATCTTAGAAGGGGGGACTCCTAGTGGCCTGTGGAGTAAGCCTGAGGTGATCAACTTTTCATAGTAGGTCAACCTAGGGTAGCCAATAGAAGACAATGACTGAGTTTATGTTTTTGAGGGCGAAAACTTACCCCAAGGGGGGAGTAATGTTGTGTGAGCACTTGGGGGTGAGTTATATTGGTCATTATTCCTTCATTTATCTGACTTGGCCTTACAATGGATGTATGTTGTGGATTAAAGGCTGGTCGGGGTTTTGAGGTGTGTTGATAGTACTTTATAGGCTACAATACAATGCATTTTAATAGTGACTCATTTCGAGGGGTAATTGGCCCTGAACGTGGCCGGTACCCATGCTCAAAGGTGGCTTCATACCACCTGCATGTTGTAACATTCTTTCGAGGCTCACTGACCGTGCCTCCGGCCTCTGCGGCCGAGTTGTGCCCGCACCGCACAGCAAGGCCGGGGCGCCCCATTTGCGAACCGCACCCCCGCACAGCAGGCTCGCCAGAGAGGCGCAACATGGTCCCACCACATCAAGAGGAAACGAGCGCCCCAGATATGCCCCGGATCCCAAAGATCTGGGAGGGCCATTCTGGCCATCGGGCGCAGCGACTCCCAAAATAGCGCCGGGACAAAGCGGGGCTGGCGGCAGCTGGCTGGCCCCGCCACAGGTTCTATTTCCTTAAAGATGTCCTTTGGTTCTCATGTAGCGTCATAGCATTGGTAGCCTTTCCAATGAACTAAATATTGTCGTCTTCCATAGAATATTCTGGTGCTTAAAATTCTTTGCACTTTATAGATATCTTCACTCGGCCTAACTGCTCTTCGATGTGTTGTAGGTTGTGTTGTATGCACTCGAGATCCACCATACCAAGCCTTGAGCCATGACACATGGAATATTGGATGTGCAGACCAAGTGTTAGGTAATTTCAATATATAGGCTATTTTTGATATCTTCCTTTGTATTGCAAAAGGTCCAACAAACTTTTGTCAGAACTTTGGATCTGGTTGTATTCCTGGCCCTGAAAAAAATGCCCTTTTTCCTTTCCCGTCGACAACATCATTTTGTCGCCTTCATTGAATTCTTCTTGTCTCCGATGTTGATCTTCATACTTCAACAAGCTTTCGTGCAAAATGTCGGTAAGGTCCAAAAGGGCGTACTTGTGCGCAACATTGCGATTATGTGCTTTTTTGGGCATAACGGTTGTGCTCAAGATTGGCCATCGGGAAACAATGAAACTTGTGCGCAAAATCGCCATTTCTGAGTGCACTAAAAAAAAGAGTATGAATGCCTTTAAAACACTAGTTCTCATGCTTTATATCACAAGCTTAAGAAATTTTTTACAAAAAAAACATGTAGAGCACGCGTTTCGCTTCCCCCCCACCCCCACCCCCCCCACCCCCCACCGACCCCATGCATTGACGCACTAGGCTCAACAATGTTTGCCTGTGTTTGCGTGCACGGCGCGCGCAAAGGTACGCCTTTTTTGTGCGCAATATTGTGGTTTTTTTGTCCGATGGGTAACCCAAAAAATGCTCTGTTTGTGCGTAAGTTCGTTGTTGTGGCATTTTTCTTGCATTTTGCCTGTGCGCAAAATGCACATTTTGTTGTTTTCCGTGACCCTCTTACCGACATTTTGCACGAAAGCTTGTTCTTCTTCTGTCGTCATTGTGCTTTTTTCGAGATTTGCATAGCGTTTTCAAAATCAATTTCCAGCTGCTTCACCCGTCTTTTGCGTACTGATTTTTTCGTTCTTTTGCATCAATAATTATGTCCAAAATGGAATCTGGATTGTACCCATAACTGAGATAAAACGGTGAATATCCTGTCGATATATTGACAGAATTATTAAAAGCATATTCAGTTGGTGCCAACCGCCTATCCCAATCTTTTCGTTTAAAGATAGTGTATGTCCTCAAAATTTGTTGGACCACATCATTCATCTTTTCTGATTGACCATCAGTTTGAGGATGATATGTTGTGGAGAGCTGTAGTTTTGCACCAACAAGTTTCATTAAACTACATAAGAAAATACTTATAAAAGGTGAATCTTGATCAGATACGATGCTCCTTGGTATACCATGCATCTTCCACACATGTTATCTAAAAGTTAAGTCACCTAGGGTGCTGAAATATCAGTTTTTGTGGCGATGAAATGAGTCATTTTAGTCGCAAGATCAACTACTGTTGTAATTGCATCATTGCCTTTTGATGATTTAGGCTATTTTGTGATAAAATCCATATTGATGTCCTGCCATTTACCAGTCGGTATTGGTAATGGATGTAGTAACCCTAACGGTGTTTGCTTCAATTACTTCATTTCTTGACATTTCTGATAGCTGAATACACATAGTCTTTTATATCTTTAGTAATCCCATGCCACCAAAGTCTGCGGTTGACATAGTCTTTTGATAACCAAGATGTCTTGCTGATTCACTGCCATGAAGTTCTTCTAAAATCTTTTGTTTAACCGTCTTGCTATTGGGAATGTACACTACCCAATCGGACTCGTCATCACCTTCCCGTTTGGTGTACATTGAATTTCCTTCAAGCTTGAATTGTCTCTTGAACTTGGCCACAATTGTCTTGTCTCTGCTGGTTTCAACAGATTTTTCAACTCCTTATACAGGTCATCTCTTTAGTAACCATGCAGAATTGGTTTCTCAAGCCATCAACTCCTCGTAGATGCATCACACCACTGCATTGCTGCTTGGCACCCGGTCGTCTAGTTAGTTTCTTAGAAGCTTCTTAGTCTCTTCTACTCATTGCATCGGCAACCAAAATTTTCCATCCTAGAATATGCTCAACTTCAGAGTCGTATTGCTGTAGTTGTTCCATCCACGTAAAAATTCGTTTTGAATTTTTTTTGAGAAAACATGTATCTCCAGGAGTGGTGGTCTGTTTTCAGCTTGAAGTGATGGCCAAAAAGATAATGCCACCACATAGTACATGAGTGTAATATAACGAGTAATTTGCATTCGTATTCTGAATATCGCCTCTCAGCGCTACTTAACTTTCTGCTTTCATATGCTACTGGCTGCAATCCATGGCCATCATTTTATTGCAATATGCCTCCTAGAGGAAAATTGGATGCAACTGTATGTACTACAAATGGTTTTGCCAAATCTAGCAAAAGCAACACTAGTGCAGTACATAACGGCTTTTTCGGCTCATTCATAGCTATCAGATTATGAACGGTCAGGACAATTTATTACCGGGTTATGAAGTGTATGGGTACAATGACAATACACTAAGGCACTGGTGTGGGTGCCATGACACGGATTCTTTCCGCACCGGTGGCCCGCGAGCTTACCACCGTACTTATGTGGTGAGTGCGGTGTAGTAATGATCCTTTCTCGCGAAAGCAAACTGCGCCCGCGACCCGACCCCGCGACCTTGGCCGACCTGGCCGGCGGAGCCCGCGAGCTCGCCTGTCCCCGAGCATACCGCCACGAGCGCCGTGCCTAGCACGCGCAGTCCGACGATTCGGACCCGGCGGAGGCGGAGCATCGAGCGGCTAACCACCACGCACATCGGAGGCCCCCTCGCGACGGCGGGGGCCCGAAGGAAAGCTGATAGCATTTGGTTTCGGAGCCTGGATTTTGATGCACCGAGCGTGTGAGGATGGGCGCTGGGAGCGCAGCAAAGCGGCCGAACTGAGCGGCCGACGGGATTCGAGAAAGGAGGCCACATCCAAGGCCAATTGCGGCTCGAACCGGCTGAGCCGCGAGGATGATTTTCGGTGGGTCAGCGGCTGGAATTTCGCTGAATCGAAGTGCAGACCGGCGCGAGAGCTGCGCCAAGGCTGGCAAAGCGGCAGTGAAGGCCGCTGAGTGCTGAATCGAGCGCCATTCCGGGTTCCCACATTGGGCCCGTTTGAATCGGCGGAGGCTCGGTGAGAATTGACAGCGGAAAACGCGAGCCGGCGCACGGATTGAACGTGCAGCGCCGTGGCCGGGCTAAGTGGACTGCATTGAGTGGAAAGGAACGCGAGTTTGGGTTCGATTGTGAATGGCGCCGGTGAAAAATTGCAGCTAAAGGTCGATTCTAGATGTGCATCTTGGTGGCGAACGGCGGCAACGCGCGGCAAGGTCGCGATTGCCCGTGCGCAGCAATTGGAGACCGAGGGCCATGTCGCAGGAGGCCCAACTAGCCGACGCCATGGACAAGGATAGCGGGGAGAGCGTGTCCGGGCCGTCGCGCCGCACGGAGGTGGTGGAGTTGCGAGGGGCCCAAAGCGGCCGCAGCACCGCACCGGGTCGTATGAGGTTGAGTCAGCATCGGCCAAATCAGGCTGATTTAGGTGCAGAAAGTGTGGCTGCGAACTATAGCGGAAAACACTCAAAATTTGCGCTGTCACGTGGTGTCGAGCGGGGCGCTGCGGCACATGCTATCACTGACGCAGCACCCAGTGACACCGGACGCAGTGTCGCAGCACCGTACAGTACTGCAATTCGCAGGGTGGCGACAGTGGGTGCTACTACACCACCTGGAACTGCATTTTCTCGTGTTTCTTGACTTTGGCGGACAAGGGAACTACAACCAAGAGGAAATCAAGTCGAGAGAGGCGTTCCCCAACAAGGGAATTGGCCAGGACAGCGGCGACCATGCAATCCGCAATTAAGGGAGTGGAAAAACAAGTTCAAGAATTGTCAATTGCCAAGTCCCAGGATGTGCAACAGGTCCGGGAGGCAGGTCATGCTCTGCTGGCCACCTCGTCCAATAATTCCTCGACCTCGTCCTCCACGTCCTCTATGTCCACTCTGTCGACCACCTGCACCTCTCTGCTGACCTCCTCTACCATGACCAGCCTACTGTGGCTGTTGTGACCTAGCACCCTTATCAATGCCATAGGATGCTGTCAACAGCTCCAAATGCTCAGCGAAACGGATCGCCACGTCCAAAGATTGTGGCTCCTTTTGAGCCACTGGCATCCTCAACTCTGGGCAAAGAGCACAAACAAATCGTTCGAGTATATCAGTGGGGTCGTATGTGTGAAGTCGTATGAGCAAATTCTGAAATCTCGAAGCAAAGGAGTGTACTGACTCACTGTGCCCCTGGGTCAAGTTCCAGAGTTTGACCCTGGCATTCCTCTCATGCAGAGGGGACTGAAAACGGCTGGTGAGTAAGCCTTACAGCTCCAGCAGAGTCACAGGTCTTCGTCCTCCTGTAGAACGCAAATAACTGTCCCACCAAATCCTAGCTGTCCCCTATAGCAACGTCACCATATAGGCAACGCTCTGGGCCTTGCTGATTCCTGCCAAATGGACATAATCTCTCACCATTGGGAACCAAGCAGTAACATCCTCATTTAGCTCTCCTTTGAAGGGGACTGGTTCCCTTGGCTTGACCTGAATCGATGGTCCAGTAGGATCCACAGAAAATGGGTGGTAGCCTTAGCGTAGAGCAGGTCTTGGAAAAACTGGTGGAGTTGGGGGAATAAAAGGCTGTTGCGGTAGTTCTGGTCTCGATACCGGAATGGCAAGCGTCATAGACTTCGTGCCGTCCACAAATGAGGGTGTTGCCACATCCATGCGATATTCTGACTTTATTGGAGGCAGAATTGGCAACCCCAATTCATCAGTCGCGGGTGCTGCAATGTTGGATATGCGCACGGTGTTTTCAGTGTCTACAGGCATGTCGTCAGGGAAGGCTGCAGCCTCAACGGCCTCAATGTAGCTCTGTAGTTCCACCATGGCTGTTTGGCTCTCCTCCAATGACGCTTGTAGTCCCTCTATCTGCACAGCTTTGACCTAAGTGTCCGTTTTCAGTGTTTCCAGCTCAGATCTCAGCTGGTTAACTGTCGTGGACAGGTCACTCTGCTATCTGTTCAGACGCTCCTCCATGGCTTGCGCCATTCCAACCTGGTCCGTCTTGGTCGCTAATCCCTAAGCCACATTCATTGCAGTGGCTTCAAAACGCATCTGGTTGACCACCTGCTGCAGACTCGAAACTGATGCAACTTGCTGATGTTGATTCGCTCTCAACGCCTCCATATTCTGCTCCAGAACTTGTCGATGAGTGCTGGCGGCGTTCACGACTGACTGCAAATCAGTCAATGATCGCTGGGTTAGGACCTTCGTTCCAGTGTGTCCTCACTGCCAGGGCACCAATCATCACCCAGATGATTGTCACCGGAGGAATCAACGGAATGTGGGCCAGCAACCTAGTCGAGGCAGAGGACGTGGCCGTGGAGGTAGAGGTAGAGGAAGACAAGGTGTCGCAATGGCCGTAGCATTGGGGCCAAATCTCCAAGATGGACAGCCGCAACATGCTACATCTGGAGACTATCCAGCACCCCCCCAGGGAAACGTGTAGAGCCCCGTCTCGGGCTCCACGTGACGAGGGCTGGGCGACTCCCGATTTGCAGGATTATGAGCGTGTCCTATCATGTCCAGTCTATCAATTGGAAAAGTCCGAGTATCAATGTCCACGTGGCGAATTACAACCGTTGAGAGTACCTGAGCAAAAGTGGACAGAGGTGACTTTGGACTTTATTACGAAGCTGCCTACGACTCAATGTGGTAACGATGATATACTTACCGTGGTCGACAGGGCCACAAAGATGGTGCATTTTGTGCCCTGCAAGGAAGAAATTTCAGTGTTTGAAACTGCATTTTTGTATTGGTAACATGTGGGAAAACTTCGTGGATTGCCCAAAGCACTGTGCTCTGATCGTGATCGCAGATTTACTTGTGCTTTTTGGCGAAGTCTTTGGCAATTGGTTGGTTTTGACTTGAGATTCAGTAGTGCCTACCACCCACAGACTCAAGGGTTAGTAAAAAGAATAAACGCGATCTTTGAACAAACTTTACGTTGCACTGTACATGAATTGGGAGAGCCTCGTGATTGGGATTCATTAGTACCCATTGTTAATTTTGTGTGAACAGCCAGCCAAATAGGAGCATAGGGTACACGCCTTTCTTTCTGAATTATGGATACCACCCAGTGACTCCTAATGAGCTGATCAGAGGGACTGACAGTTCTCCTGTTGAGATAGTGACTAGCTTCGCTCAGCGCCTGCATCAAACTTTTACCAAGGCGCGGAACAATCTCCACCAGGCGAACGAGCAACACAAGAAATATTATGATCGTTGTCACCGCCCTGAGACTTACGCAGTGGATCAGCTTGTTCGGCTATCCACTACGAACCTTCGGATGCATGGAACACCGGCAAAGCTGCAGAGATGCTTTGTGAGGCCCTTCCGTGTCATCGAACGGATTGGTACCCAATCCTACCGGCTGCAACTTCCTGATGACTGGCGTATCCACGATGTGTTTCACGTGAGCCTACTCAAGGCATGGTGTGATAGTGATTGGGATCAACGTGAGCAGGCTCCTGTTCCGGAAATTGAGATGGCGGATGACGAGTACGAAATAGAAAAGCTGCTCCGGTGGCGATATGTTTGGATAGGAAATAAGAGGGCTCATGAGTTTCTTATCTTGTGGCTTGGTTGGCCGATTGAGGATGCTACTTGGGTACCAGAGATGAAAATTAAACCTCCTGAGGATATACCAATGATGATTGAGAGGGACCAACCAATAGAGGACATGGGTGGATCGAGTGGTGGTTCATGATTTGATTTTCGGGACGAAAATACTCAAAGGGGGAGTGATTATCAGATTATGAACGGTCAGGACAATTTATTACCTAGTTATGAAGTGTATGGGTACAATGACAATACACTAAGGCACCGGTGTGGGTGCCATGACACGGATTCTTTCTGCACCGGTGGCCCGCGAGCTTACCACCATACTCATGTGGTGAGTGCGGTGTAGTAATGTTCCTTTCTCGCGCAAGCAAACTGTGCCCGCGACCTGACCCCACGACCTCGGCTGACCTGGCCGGTGGAGCCCGCGAGCTCGCCTGTCCCCGAGCATACCGCCACGAGCGCCGTGCCCAGCACGCGCAGTCCGACGATTCGGACCCGGCGGAGGCGGAGCATCGAGCGGCTAACCACCACACGCATCGGAGGCCCCCTCGCAATGGCGGGGGCCTGAAGGAAAGCCGACAATAGCCTTGTTCTGTTCAGCCACCCATTGAAAAGGTATATCCTTTTTGGTCAGCTCAGTGAGCGGCTTAGCGATTGCAAAAAATCCTTTGATGAATTTCTTGTAAAACTTCGGCAATCCCACAAACGATCGTACTTGACGTATTGATGTTGTGTCAGGCCACTCTCTGATAGCCTCAATTTAGAAGGGCTGACTTTGATGCCTTCGGCACTAGCATCATGTGCGAGATATTCCAGCTGCCTTCAGAAAAAGTCACACTTACTACCCTTGGCATAAAGTCGATATTTTTGAGCTATTGAAGAACGAGTCTTAAATGTTCTTCACGCTCTTTTAGATTTCTACTGTATACAAGGATGTCATCTGGAAATACAATGACAAACTTATCCAGATATGGATGCAATATACTGTTCATCAAATTCATAAAGGTAGCTGGTGCGTTACACAATCCAAAAGGCACTACAACAAACTCGAAATGTTCGTACCTAGTCCTGAACGTTGTTTTATAGATGTCTTCTAGTACTACCCTAACCTGATGATATCCTGACATTAAATCTATTTTAGTAAGAACATTTGATTCTGCTAGCTGATTGAGTAATTCATCGATATTGGGAAATGGATAACGATTTTTGCTTGTGTTTTTATTCAAAGCCCTATAGTCCACATAGAATCGCAGCCCACCATTCTTTTTTGGTGCACATAGTACAAGAGCTCCATATGGTGAAGTGCTAGGTCTGATGTGACCTAATATTAGAAATCTATCGATTTGCTTCTTTAGTTCTTCCATTTATTTTGGAGACATTCTGTATGGACTTCTATGATTTGGCTGGCTACCTGGCTGTAACTCAATTCTATGACCTACTTGTCGCTTAGGTGGCAGCCCTTTGGCAAAACTACCATTAAACATCAGAGAATTCGCATAGAATTCGGTGTTATCTCACTTGTTCTTCTTTCCCTTGTACTTTATTTGTTTTGATAGCTGGATTGATTTCTGATCCTGCCAAATTCACTGTATTCTTGACAGGTGTTATGAATCCCAAGAAAATTGGTGTTCCTTTTCTAGGCATCTTTTTCAACTGAGTACTACTGATTTCCAAGATACCTTGTAGTTTTCCGCCCTTACCCTTTCACTTATTCATTACCCATTTCTGCCGTTTCTGTCGATTGTTAGCTGCGGTAACCCCCTGAGCATGCACATGTGAGGTTTGCATAGTATCGACTAAGAAATGACTCACCCTACCTTTTGCAATCCACAATTGTGAGTACTGACTTATTCTTGTCTCATATTTTGCTTTACTAGGTGTTGCACTTCGCCGTTCAGTACAACCTATCCGAGCTATCCTTTCCTTGGCACTTTTGTTAGCCCTGGTGTCCACTAATTTATGCATAGTATTGTCTTTTCTTATCTCTATTCAATGCAACTGCTTGTCTTTACTATTACATAAACCCTTAAGTACTATACAACCCGATTTGCGGTGTATCTTTATCTCATTTGTTTGCCAATTTATTATGGGGTTCACTTTAGTAAGCCAGGGCTTCCCAAGTATCATATCATAACCCTCAGTTAACTTAGTAACACTAAATTTAGAACGGGCTGCGTATGGCCTTATGTGATAACGGAATGATCTTACTATCCCATTGCCTTCTATATTTCTGCAATCAGCTAATCTTATTATGTCTTTGATCTCTTTATCTAATTTGATATTGTTTTCCAATATATATGTACAACTAATAAAATTGCTGGACTCACAGGAATCTATCATAATTACTGCCTCATTGTTCGAAGCTCTACCCTTCATAGTCAACAACTTTTTGTACAAACAGGTGTTTACAGGTTGGTATATATTACAAGATTTCCTAATCTTTACGTTCACCAAATTATCTGCAATGTTCAGAAATTGCATTCCCAATATCCTTCCCTTTGTGGTCTCTTGGATTCCAAACTTTTTGGGCCAGGTTGAAAGTAACTAGCTGGCCCCTTAACTTGTTTAAATGCTTGTCTAATCCTTCTTTTGAATCCATTTTTGGACGAGTCTCGCACTGCTTCGCTTGGGAGTCTTCTGCTCCTTTTTGCAGTGCTCACTCAAAGTCTTCTTTACTGGTGCCTTGGGCATCCTGTTCTAATAACGCTTGACAAATTTCGGGGTCATGGAAGGGAACTAGCTTTCGTGCAAAATGTCGGTAAGTTCCAAAAGGGTGCACTTGTGTGCAACATTGCGATTATGTGTTTCTTTGGGCAAAATAGTTGTGCTCAAGATTGTCCATCAAAAACAAGGAAACTTGTGCGCAATATCGCCATTTCTGAGTGCACTAAAAAATAAGAGTATGAACGCCTTTAAAACACCAGTTCTCATGCTTTATATCACAAGCTTAAGAAAGTTTTTACAAAAGAAATATGTACAGCACGGGTTCCGCTCCCCCCCCCCCACCGACCCCGTGCATTGACGCACTAGGCCCAGCGATGTTCGCCTGTGTTTGCGCGCGCGGCGCGCGCAAAGGTACACTTTTTTTGTGCGCAAGATTGTGGTTTTCTTGTCCGTTGGGTGACCCAAAAATGGCCTGTTTGTGTGCAGGTTTGTTGTTATGGCATTTTTCTTGCATTCCGCCTGTGCGCAAAATGCACGTTTTGTTGTTTTCCGTGTCCCTCTTACCGACATTTTGCACGAAAGCTTGTTAGGGGTGGCTGGCTTCAGAAATGGTTCCTGCAATTTACAGAATTCTGTAACTGATTCTGCCTCAATATTGTGGAATTTTGGGGTGTTTCTTTGCTCACACTCGTAAGCATGGTGTTTTGGTTTTCCATACTTTAAACAGTTGTCTTTGGTTTTAGTTTTGAAGGTGTCCCTAATGGGAGTTTTTCCTTCATTGTTCCCATTTCTTACAATTCTGCCATTGCCCTGTTTTCCCCGAAAAGTTCCCCTAATGTTAGTAGACATTCTGTTACTGACATGTCCCCTACTATGCTGAAATACTAGTTCAACCAGTATTCAGGCCAACTTGGCCTATTTGAGTATTATCAAGGTCCATAGGTGAACTTCTATGGTTTTCTGACCTGGAACGGTTATTAGCAAAAGAGTATGGCCTCCTATGGCTAACATTCCCTACTTTATAACTATATTCAGGGTACAAAGAGCTCTCACTAATTTCAGCTAATATAATGGCATCAGCCAATGTGCCTAGGTTTCGAAACAATATGTCTCGTCTTACTTCTGGTTCTCTTAGGCCCCATACAAAAAAGAATATAATATTCTTTAAACAAGATAATTTTGTCCATTTTTGTCATGTCCTTTGGTCTAAGACATAGGGCCCTGCATTGTCTTGCGTATTCTGTGACCCCATGTCCTGATTTCTTATGTAGATTACTTCATTAGTACTTAGTTTCTATAGACATGTTAGTAGTAATAAATTGGCATCTATTTGAATCACTAAATTGTGTTCCTATACTGGGACAACTTTGATCCTCTACTAACTATTGGAACCATAGGGAAGCCGATCACCTAAGTAAAGAAGCTGCAAAGTTTGCTCATGGATTATTGTCAGTGACTCTACTAGCAAGGAAATATTGTTTTATACTAAACAACCATTGACTAATATCTTCTGATGTGCGACTATGAAAGGTCTCGGGTGTACTTGGCTTTGTAGTGGTTTGGTTCTGTATTCTACGACTAAATTCCTACTATGTCATTTGCAGCATCAACTCGTGCATCTGACGCTCGCAGCTCATGTTTGATTGTATTAGTACTTTGTTTTAGCACAATACTTTACTATAGTATGTAGTGCAGCCACTATTCCGGCGTCTAGTCATTATGTGGTATTTATTAATGATGGTTGGCATCATCATTTGCACCCCTTCTGATATGTCCGCCCACTCTGCCGGCTTCCCCTGAGCCACTCACGCCTCTAGCACCTCCTGTGCCTCCGCCGGGCGCAAACTGTGGCACTACTCCATGCGTGAACATTGGGACGCCTCCCAACGTGGCGCCCTGACCTGGTGGATGGCCCTAGCCATGCGGGTCCTCAAACTGCATTGGCGCATTGTGGGGAAAGCCACCGGCGCCAGCCACTAGGTGGCCGTGGGGGGCCCCACCATGGTCCGTAGCGAAGGCAACTCCATCGAATGGTTGATGTGCAGCATGGGGCTACCTTTTCAGGAACTGGGGTTCTATTGCACATTGAAATGCACGGACGAAGGCTCTTGTATAGTCGGCAGAAAGATGGTGTCATCGGCTGGGCGTTGGGCATTATGCCCAACTATGATAGTTGGCTCATGGGTCCGGCGGGGCAACATCGTGGAATTGCACGTGCTATTTTTCTTCAAGCAGAGTCACATTGTTTAGCTTCATCAAGGCGAGTGTAGTGCTGCAAGCCAGCACCTTCTTCTTCGTCAGTGTTGGATTTGCCAGCCCCGGCATCACTTGCTGGATGAAGCAATAAAATGGGGAAGAGGTAGCAGAGGACAAGTGGGCCTCCATGTGGCGATGCCGGCAGCGTCGGTGGTGGCACTACCACCATTGCCATCGCCACTCCCTTTGAGAAAGGTTTGGGCAGCATGGGGCCACTCAGCCCGCCTGATCCAACTCTGGTGCCTGACACAATAAGGCAATTTCCTTTGCTTCTCATGAATCCCCTTCATCTGAATAGTTCCTATAGAATGGTAACGGTGTTGTCTCACACCCTGCGGGCCTGTACAACAACTTGGGTCTCGGAGAACTATATAGCATAGTTTTTGGTGATGGTGCAGGAAACTTCCCTATTTCCCAAGGCATCGAACCCAGCCCTGGCAAGAACGACATGGGCTTCTTTGGCGTTGAGCCATAGGTTACCATGCATCATCCTTTGTGTATACATCAAAAATAGTTTAGTTCCACCAGCCAATCCACCCATTATGTGCAACCCCTTGGGCAACTCTTGGCAGCAAAATGTAACCAACAAAACAAGACTCAATGCCACATGCTCTTGGCAAGCCCTGGGAGTCTCACCCACTTTTGTGCATACAATTCACAAGCCGTGCCCGATCAACAACGTTATGGCAGGGTCCCCAAAACCTCCAACTTGCTTGCACTTTGTGTGGTGAGCATTTCCATGACCCCAACGGCACCACGCTGCCCTCGACAATGTGTCGAGGTGGCTAGTGCTGTGCACAAACGGCCCTAGAGCGTCCTAGGAGCAATGCTACTCCTTGGCTCAGTGAAATGGCCCTGAATTGACTCGATTCACTCCCTCTAACAAGTTGTAACATTCAAATTCAAACTAATGCTTCCCTCGTCCACCCTTGAAAGGTCGCTTGAGACCTTTGCGCTGAGTCAAAAGGGACAAGGCAGTTTTGAAATAGTTTACAAGTGCATATCAAGGATGATCAAGACTTCACAATGGGCAGGATCGTATTCCTTGCCCTTTGAGAAACGAGAAATGATCTTAGAAGCATAACTTTTAAGTGAGAATGGCTTCTTTTACACAATTGGCATTACAAGGCTTGTTGGAAGGTTCAAAACGAGTGGTAAGTTGAAAGGCTTTGTGTTGCGGCCCATAGGCATATGCTGATTTCTGAAGCGCTCGTGGGGTCACCACACCCTGCAACACAACCCTTGATATGGGGTGGCCTCTCCACCCAATTGGGTGGGCGTTTTTGGGGTGCTCACTCGCTCGGCCACACGGTGGGCCTAGTGCTTAATGGGGATTGTGCCCCAGGGCTTGTTGTATGTGGCAGGAGGTGGCACAGCCAGGCGGTGGCTCGCTGGTTCGCGGGAAAACTAACAATGGGCCAAGATCTATTATATTGACATCTATGCACGCACACTCAAATCCACATACACGATGCCCGATCGCAGGTCCATTATGGTCACATCAAGATAAGACACGTCAATGTACATTCCAACACGTGTCTTTGATCCACCGTTCTCCCTTGATCGACCAATCGCCCTCTAATTCTAAGCATCTAACACCTGACCCCTTAACCCCTAAGTACTATAGTTTTAGGAGGCCATAACTTTGCCGTTTCTTAACGGAATTGGGTGTTTAAAAGCGCATTGGAACTAAGAGGCTCTAAATAACCCTCTAAAAAGTCAACCCAAATTATCTAATTCTCACTTCAGAAAATGACAATAACTGTCTAACCCTAAGTAACCACACCACACTTGACATGACCGTACTAGATTGGAATGGATGCTGGACAGTTGCACACTATTCCAAATCCATCCTAGGTTCATTCCAGCCAAAGGATGGGGCGTTCCTAGGTCGGTGGGCCCAAGAACGGGAACGAACTTTAATCATTTTCTGTTTTTTCTGTGTCCATTTTTGTCCCCATTTTTAGTTTATCCCTATTCTTGTTGGGCCCATTTTTGTTGTAAATAGACTGAAGATATACCCCTCAAGCAACTTGCCAAGAGGCCACAAGGAACCCACGGGGCCGTTAAAGGCCCCCATGTATACCAACAGGGGGATAACTACTTTGTAATCCCATCCAACTATTCACCTATTGTGCAGGAAGCACTCAGGAAGCACCATGGCTTGTGAGACATGCACCCAATGCCAGCCACCTGCTTGCCCATTGAATGCTTGAAACGCCGTGCAAATATCTAGTGACCAACACAAATAGGCCAGGGGCACCTGCCAAAGGGCTCTGTGTCAAGAAAGCCGAGCAATACCAATTGATTGGGCAGTTCAACCTATGGCAAGCCATGGGGCTCCACGGAGAGGGTCGCAGCTGCATGGTACAAAAGCCGATCCCAAGGGAATTGGTCGCAGGTGGCCAGGGGGATCAGGAAGTAGAGGGCAATGTCTCAATCTGCTTGGGCAACACACTTATGGAGGGGTGCTTGAAGGAGAGCACCCTCCGGAGATGGATACAGGGAACATAGGCGGGGAGGCCCAAGTGTGTTTCCAGAATGGGGAGGGCCTTTCCAAGAAAAATGAATGAGCAAATCTATAGAAGGGGGGCTTGCCCCCAATCCTACGATAGGGATTTGTTTGCATAACTCACTTTGAGGGAACGTGCCGACCCAACGATGGGCCAAAGGGGGTGCAAGTGCATGGAGTGAGATAGCGGGGGACACTTGTACTGCTGAGCGCCTCATCAATGGGGCGCCCCAGGGGATTTGTGTTCCTTGCACGTATTGGACAAGGTTTGGGCATTGTCATATCGCCCCATACGCTAGGCTATTGTGTGAGGCCTAGTACATGGGAGGCTGATTATAGTCAGGCCAGGGATCTTATTATAGGCTAAATAGGTTTATATATATATATATATATAACTGATGATACATATCAATTGCAAATTCAATTTGCAATTGAATGATACTAAATTTGTGTTTTTTTGATAAGTTTTGAAGATTCTATGGTCTTAAAAAGAATGAAATAAGTGAATCATAAGAAACAACCTTTGTTTCCGATAGTGTTTTGGGACAATTTGAGTTGAGGCGTTTTGTGTAGTTGAAAAAGAGCAATAGTTAGGATATTTTGGGAATAGTGGAGGTGGTTGTTAACCCTAGCCTTGAGAGTAAATTAATTTATAATGAGACATGCACGAATCTGCATATATCCTATGAGATCTGCTGTGAATCGTTGCCAGGGCAGGTGGACCACCCCTTGGAGCATGTTGATTCGGTCATGGAAGATAGGGTGGACGGGAGAACGGCCACCATCCTTGAGTGGCAGAAGAGTTATGGCTTCCCCAACCATCAGGACATCAAGCACTTTTCTGATGAGATGGAGCTTTTCCAACAACAACGGCTTGTGCAAACTGGTGTGCTATGGTTTGGCTAGTAGACGAAAGTGTCATGTTCAACAAGCTCTGGAAAATGGCAAATATCATTCACCTTATCCACTTTTACCCTAATATTACTCACTAAATAACATGTAGTCTGCCCTTCTTAAAGAGTGGGACAAGGCGCTCCAAAGGGATGGTGCCCTATTCAATCTGACAAACGGTGCAATTGCGATTTTCTCTCAAAGCTAAGACATGTTTAAACTTCCTCTACTCCTCAAGTCCGAAATTTTGTTTGGACTTGAGATAATGGTGTGCCGGGGACTAGAGCCTGCTTGGAGGGTGGCCTCGAAGTCACAGAGGCAGTTCTGAGGAAAAAGGAGAATAAGCTTATTCTTTGGAGGGTTTTTAAAATCGTCAATGATTAGTTTAGGAAGGCAAAGAAAAGGGTCTTGAAAGGTTTCTTCCACAAGAGGACAACCCGGACGATTGATGAAGCATATGAAAATGGTGATGAAATCAAGGCCCTGAAGCTGGAGAACGCCCAATTGTGTGCCATTGGGCTAATCTGTATGGTATTTGTTGAGGCCCTTTTGGTAGCCATTGGTTTCTGGAGACGTTGGGGTCACCCTGCCCTGCAGCACAGCCGTTGGAAGTTTGGTTGGCCTCTCCACCTGGACGTTGGGTGTATTTTGGGCAGACGCTTTAGTGGTCGTGCAGTGGGCCCAAGTCACAACAGGGAATGTGCCCCAGGGTCTGCTGTCGGTGAGAGGTGGTAACGCAGTGACGGCGGTTTGCTAGCTCGTGGGAAACCAGGCAGTGGGCCACCCATACGGCTACATGGTTCACTGTATGCACGCGCATTTATCGCATGCGTGATGCCCGATCGCGGTACATCGCCATCGCATCATGACAAAACAACTCAAGTGCACGTCTAGGCACAACGTCACTATCCCCTGTTCACCCATGTCCAACCCGTTTCTCCCCTTGGCTTAAGTACTAGCCCCCACTCGTCTAAAGCCCTGAGTATTACAACTTCACAGGGCTATAACTTCATCAATTCTTAACGAATTTGGGCGTTTCAAAAGCCTAGGAGCATCAAGAGCTCTTGATTAAGCCAACCAAAGGGTTGCTTTATAAACATTACTAATTTTTTACTGCAAAAAATGCCAAATAAGCCTTACCCCCAAGTAGCCACGTCACAACATTGTTGACACTGATATGACAATGACTCGTCCGTCGTTGAGAGATGGCTGTATGACTATAAAGGGACATGCCTGTCCGTGACCTATCTGTAACTCTGTACCCTCAGCTGTGTCCCCAAGCCCGTGGCTGTGCCTGCCTCCGATATAGTCCCACTCCGAGCCTAGCGTAACATGTGGCCCCCGAGGCAGGGGTGGGATTGCAGGACTATGCAGCTGCGTGGTATGGTATGACGCCGAGACGCGCGCGAGCGTTGTGCCGCCTCATGCTGTGGTGCGTGGGAGTGGCGACGTGATGAATAGCGTCCAGCGATGGACATGGAGCGGTCGCGCGAGAGCTGAGGCGAGCGCAACGAAGGCGTGACTGAGGGCGGTGGACGACGCGCGGGTCAGTTCCGTCAACGCCGCGGTTGTGCGTTCGCTGGAGTTACAATGGCAGAGTTGCGATGGAGGCCAACACGGCACCGCTGAGCGGTGATGGGCGAGTGTGAGCCACGCCATTGGTCGGAAGTGGTAACTTGAGTGGATGGCTGTGTCTGAGAGATCACGTGCTTGGCACACAGCACGCACGACCCCGCAGCAAGGGTTGCGTGATGAAGAGTCAGCAGGACGGCGGCCCGTGTCAGCTCATGCCAGCTGGCAGTGTGGTCCTACATGGAGACCCGTCACACTGATACGGGTTGAGCGTTACTACCATGTCAAGCGAGTACGTGGCACAGCATGAGCGAGGCCCACGTGGCAATTCCAATGCACTGGGCATAGCATTGTCTCTGTTGTTGGGGGCGCGCACCGAGCGCCGATGGGTCAGCTTAGGTCGAGTTGTTGAGATGCCCCATGGAGGTGGCGAGGTTCGCCAAGACGTGTTGCTCTTGAGTTTGATGGTTCCTTTCCGAATCTGATTTCTTTCCATGGATTCTTGAGCCGATGCTCTGGCTCTTGATGTGTTTCTTTGAGACCGGTTTTCGTGTTCATGTTCAAGGCCCCGCATGACGGCTGGCCAAGTGTTTGATGGATTCTTGAGCTGATGCTCTGATTCTCGATATGTTCCTTTGTGATGGGTTTGTGTTCGTGTTCAAGGCCCCCGCACATGACGGCTGGCCAAGTGTCTGAAGTTTTGAATGACTTCTTGATGATGGTTTCTACCAGTTTCCTGGTTCCCTTGGTTCGTTTGGTTGAGGTGATTACACGTCGAGGGCGACGTTCTATGTGTGTTGGGGGCGAATGATATGACAATGACTCGTCCGTCGTTGAGAGATGGCTGTATGACTATAAAGGGACATGCCTGTCCGTGACCTATCTGTAACTCTGTACCCTCAGCTGTGTCCCCAAGCCCGTGGCTGTGCCTGCCTCCGATATAGTCCCACTCCGAGCCTAGCGTAACAACACTATGTGGTGTCTAGACATTGAACAATCGTCATGAGCACCAACGAAAGATTAACAATTATTGGTCAAGGATAATATAAAGATGGAGTTAATGAACTAGCTACCCAAGGAAGAGCTAAAACCCTCAAACTTTGAGCCTTGAGGGGATGCCCCAAGTGCTGAGAGCCATCCATAAAGACAGCTGGATATGAGCACCGTGGCATAGCAAATCTTCAGTGCCATGCTAATTGGAGTGATATGGGCTCACCTGGTTAGAGGGCATAAAGGCCATAGAAGGTGTCAGAATGAGTGGTCTGCATATGGGATCGTGGAGCTGTGTTAAATTTGGTCAAATATACTAGATTCTGACGACAATGATAGGTTGGGAGAATGGTGGGTGCATGGATTAGACTTGTCAGCTATCAAGGTGAATATATGATATTCTTGGATATTAAGTGGGAGAATTAAATGGATTTGGGTAGTCCTTAGGGGCAATACGGTAATATGAATTTAGTTTTGATATGTATAATAAGTGGCATTACAAGAGGGACATTAGGAAATCTTTTGGAGCATTTTCTATAGAATGTGGAGACATGAACGAATGTAAACTTGTGTATAACCCGGCGAGCTAGCATTGTAGGCCACTCTAGCTCTGTAACACACTTTGTTTACAGCCATCGCATCCAGCCAGGCCTATTCACCGGCTGAGGAGAGGATCTGCAAGGCCAAGTGAGCATCCCTTTCGAGGGAGGGACTCAGGCCAATTGTGTGGCTAGCGTGAGACGATCGGCTTGTGCGTTTCTGGCCGTTTCGCCGCTCGGAATCGACCCCGCTCGATTGAATTCAAGTCGATTTTTCACCGCTGACCTCCGGAGAGGTCTGGCCATGGCGAGGCCACGATCTTTGCAATAGCCGAATAGCACCGCCGGGACAATAGCACCCACCGATAAAAATGCTCTAAACAACTGACCCACTGACCCGCATTGGCCTTGTCAGCGGAAGAAGGGATCCTGACTAAAAAGACAGGGGGACCAATATATTCTTGGCCCCAAACACACTGCAGGCGGCCGAGCGAGCGAGCCTCTGGAGGCAAGATTGATCCAATCACTGCATTCGGCAGAAACTCACCACTGATACGACAATGACTGGTCCATCATTGAGAGATGGTTGTATGTATAAAGGGACATGCCTGTCCACAACCTATCTGTAACTCTGTACCCTCAGCTGTGTCCCCAAGCCCATGGCTGTGCCTGCCTCCGATATAGTCCCACTCCGAACCTAGCGTAGCACCACCACTGCCGCATGCCTGAGACCCCGTACCGTCCCCCCTCACTGCGAGATCCCGCCACATCGCCCCGATCCCAACCCTGTCCGCAGTTCGAGTATGCGACAACCTCCCGCGGCCCGCCCCACTGGGTAACAGCGGATAAGGGGACAGGAAGGTGGGAGGGACTATCATCAATAGCAAGGGAAGCCGGTTATTAACAAGGGGATAAGAGGGCCCCCTGTCCCAACCGCCCAATCACCCCGCTCCCGCCGCGGACGGCCGTCTTGGCGTGTAGTGCCGCCGACCGGTTGGCAAAACCCCGGTTGGTAACGGAGGCGTGTGATGGACCGCGCCTACGTACTTGCGCTTTCAAGGGCGGGCTGCCCCTGTGTGCGGCCTGGCGTTGACAAAACCGGGCGACGCATTGGGCGCCCCGTTGCTGGGCGCCATCCGCGGCTCCGGGGCCGAACTGCGCGGCTGCCCATGTCCGCGCGGCGCGCTCCTTCGAGGGGCCTTGGGCCTGCGCTCCCCGGGGGGGGGGAGGGCGGGAGGGCGGGGACCGGAGGCGTTGAGGTGAGTCCTCATGGGTCGTTCCGCTTGCGGAAAGCTGTCGGCGTGGCCGACTCGGCGGCTAATGCGGTGTTTTCTGTGCGGTCGGGGGAGTTTTCTCGCGCTGGGATTGTCCCAAGGGGGGGGGGAGGGGGGGATGTGGGGTGCTGTCCGTGTGGCGAGAATTTGGTGATGGCGTCCGGGGTAGGTGGGTGGAGACGGGGAAGGTCGCCCCTCTGGCACCCGCGGGCGCCGCACTGCGCGATCGAGGCCTCGGGGCAAGTCTCGCGGGAGGGCGGCGCCTCGGGTGGGCCGAGCGGTGGTCCCACCATGGCCCCCGGGGGCCGTACCTTGCCGCCGTCGTCGCTCGGCGTTGATTTTTTTGATTGTGTCGCTGTCGGCCTCCGGGTGTCGCAGGGAACGCTGCAGGCCGGGGATGCGTGCCGGCCGGGGCGCCGCGGGCAGGAGGCGACGCGCGGGGCGGCGATCGGTGGCAGGGACGGAAAGGTGCGTGCCGCGGGCCGCGTGGGCTTGGATCCTGGGAGGAGGATCCCATACGTACGGGCTGGCGCCTGCGTTCGTTGCGTCGCCGTCGCTGCGCGGCTTTGCGCGACGCGGCGTGGGTGTCCGCCTCTCGAAGCGCGCACATACCAAGCGCGCATCCTGCCCTCACCCTTTCGCGCTCTCATTTCCCCGGCTGGAGCGATTTCCGCGGCGCGCACCAGCGGCGGTGCGGTGCGGGGCGCCAACCCCGGTCGTCGTTGTCGTCACGCAGCGAGCGCCGGGCTTGATCTCGCCATGCCGGCCAGCCGGCCCCTTTGGCGGCAATCATCCACCCAACTGCCCCCCCTCCCCGCCCCGCTCATGCCAGCATTCCCCCGCACGGGCCCCCTCCCGCCCCTCCCCCCGGCCAGTTTGGGCAAGGTCTTGTCGAAGGCTTGCCGGTGTCCGATGGTTGGAATTTGCCCCTGGCCAGCCGTCCCAATCGCCGCGGCACGCGTCCCGACGCCATCCCCCCAGCTGCCCCCTCCCCCTTCCCCTCCCGCTGCCCCGCCGCTGGCGCGCGTTCACCGATGTTGACCCATGCTGACCGGCGGATGTCGCCCTTTCGGTGTGTGCTCACCATTTCGCATCAGAGACGCCATATCAGCTTTTTACGGCGCGGAGAAGAGCCTCGCGCGCGCTTGCTCGGGAGGTGGCGCCCTTTGATGACCCGTTTCTCGCCCTCTTTGTGGCAATCTTGCCCATGTTGCCTGCTCCCGTGCGACAAATCCAACTGGGGCGTGCAGGTGGCGCGATTGGAACTGGCGGTGGCGGAGATGCAGGCGTGCTGCACGAGGCTGCAGGGGTCCAGCGACGCGATGCGGGCGGAGATGGGCACCCTGAGGACGAGCCTGCGCGGTGCCATGGTGAGTTCCGGGGGCTGGTCGCGGGCGCCCGACGCGCACAGGCGGGGCCTTCGTCGTTTTCGGGCGGCCCGTGGCAGGCGGATTTCCGGCAGCGGCTGGCAGTAGTTTGTGCGGTAGTTTGAGTTGGGTAGTAGTTTCAGCACCAGTTTTTTTGCCGGCGGAGGGGGCGGTCATTTCGCGCGGTTGCGATGGGTGCTTTTCGATTTGAGGATTATCGATGAAATTGATTAGCTAGATTAGCTGGTTTGGTTGATGACTGTTTGCGCCGTATGGCGAATTTCGTCTGTTCGCGGGATTCCCACATGAAGTTGGCCACAATGGAGAATGTACTGTTCGCCCAATCTCGCCAGAAAATTGGAGTTTCAGTGTTCTGCTGGATCGCCGGCTAATGGTACTTTGGTTTTCTGGATTTCAATGCCGAAATATGGACAGTGTGCTTTAGGGCTCTGGGGTGCGCTGACCATTGAACAGATTGGTGGGGTTAGTGAAAAGGGTGGGCGGATGATTGAACGCCAACGACTGGCCTTGCTACAAGGTGCACTGGATTGGGGCCAGATGACGGCCAATGGCTCTAACACCACTTTGGCGCTCTCTGACAATTCTTAAAGGGTGATGTCTGTCCGACACACCAGGAGAAAACACGGTTTTGGCGATTCCAGCCACATGATGGCACATGATGTTATTGATACTAATTGGTGCCATCACAGTTTATTTCATGCCATCGCAGTCCCTGCGATGCCGTCATTTGGTGTCAAGATAGTCCACGGTTGGTATTGCAAAATTGGTGCTTTTTTGTGCTTCCAACGTGGGAGACCAGCCACGTGTCCGCCAACGGCATCCAATAAAACCTGTGGTCCTTTGGCTGAAACTGGCGCTGTAGTTAACACTTCTAAGCCTTCAAACCGAAGACAAGTTGCTGAGGAAACTGCAATTGCAGGAAAATCTGGAGCTTGAAAATTGCTTTGTGCAATATGTTTACATTATGCAGTATGTTTAACGTACTGCCACCACCAGATATTAAATATTCAAACTCATAATGCCTGCTCCGACTGAGGCACTGTGCTATGGCTCACTGTCATCTGAAAGCAAAAAAGCAGTTGTAAAAGCAATTGTCTACAAATGGATATTGTTATTCTTGGTGGTTGGTAGCATAGTTTATACCTAGCAAAAGAATTACATTCAGCACATGTGGGTTTTGTGTGAGTCAGCTGGCATCCGTATGATTGCACACTGTGGATCATCAGATCTGCGAGGTCGCCATGGTCCACAGCGAGCAGCCAGAGCCAGGCACATCGATAGGATATCCGAAATGCATGCACTCAGACCAACTCTAGCACCCACAACCACAAACTGTGGCCTCTTGCCTTCACCAGAAACATTTGCCACGATGGGCAGCTTGTTTGTTCCACATCGTTGCACTATACTCATCCAGCACAGGTGTCCATCCATCCTCTCGATCTGCTTCCATTGGATTTGTCTTTGCCTGGCAGTATACACTGGAATAACGATTTCAGCTGACAATTGATATCTGCGATGCAATTTCCCATGTGGTGCTTTCTGCATGTCTATGCACATGCTGCTAATTCCATGTTGTAATATGTAATGCGGAAGTAGTTCCACGTACTGGTCTGTTATAGGATGTAACATTATGTAACTGTGTAATAGTATGATTACATACTGGTATGTAGTACAATGTAGCATTACATACTGGCAGTCTGCCCAGCAGCTGTACAATGTGTGGATGTTGCTTGTTTATGTCTCTGCGTGCCGAGGCACTGCCCCTGCACACCGTTGGGGATGACAGACAGTTGAGAGCATCATCATTTATTGTGTGCAGTTGCAGTGCCATGGCAAGCAGGGATGAAAGTCCACCCAATTCAAAACGCACAAGGCTCCTCATCTCACTCAACGGATGGAAGGGCAGCAATTCTTTGATGGTCATGTTTTGACAAACAATAATGAGATGGGACTGATAGAGAGTAAGCGATGTGTTGATGAGAAGTGTATTATGAGGACTTCTTTGCGAAATTCCGGTGGAAAGTGCATCAGCGCAAGTGCTAATTGCTGATTTCTGTGTATAGAGTCTCTTTTGACTACAGCAGAGCTCAGTGATGCTGTGTGTCTGTTCACAGATGAGCTGCACAGCACTGCGGTCTGAGCATCTCAGGCTGCAGGAGGTGAGGTGGAGGGGACACTTGCAATGAACCTCCTCGCTTTTCTGCCTGTGGCCGTGGTCCCTTCTTTTTGCCCAAACTTCTCTTCAAAAGGTGCCTTCAGAGGCCCATCGACCAAAGGCAACACTTTCCCCCCCAACTTTGTGTCGACCCACTTATTCAAGCAGAAGGGATGTGCTGATTGCCAGGGCACATCTCTGCAGTGTCCTCGCCACTGCTTGTCGAGGACACAGCAGCCGCAACACATTCAACAAACGGCACCCTCAGTGGTGGAGCAA
>CAJHUC010001586.1:0-88380 GCA_905146915.1 Ostreobium quekettii
CCGACCCTGTGCCATCTGCCGGGCCCCATCCCCATTATGACGACCCCGCCCTCGATTTGTCGTGGGGCCTCGAAGGGGTCTCTGTGTCCCCCGGGGACCACCCCCAGCGGCCCGAGACGGTCGTTAGGCGGGTTCGAACTGTGGCGGATGAGGTCACCTTCCGTTGGGCTTAGTTGCCGAGGGGTTGTGGGGTAGTGGGGTAGTGGACAGGGACAATAGGACGTCGGCGGGCATACGGGTCCTTGGGATGTTTTTTGTTTGAACGTTTTTGTAACTTTTTGTTGTTTGAACATTTTTGTAGCTTTTTGTTACTTCTGGCCTTGTGTGCGGTGGTTTCTGAACTTGCATTGTACCTTCATAATGCCCTTGAGCACTGTAAGGAAAAAAGGGAGTCCTGGCCTTGCGGCAGGTCGGAACGGCAGTCATTTAGAAGATGGGTGCAGTGGGAAGGTAGTCAAGGTAGTAGTGAGGGCTTTGGGACAGGAATTAGGACGGGCTTGGGGTGACTTCGCGCTAGTATGGCTTTGCAGACAGGAATAGGGAGGGCTAAGGGAGACTACGGGGTAGAGCATGCGGGTGGAAGTGGGACAGGCTGGCAAGGGGTAGTTGGGATGCTGGGTTTCAATGGGAAGTGCAAGGGAAAGCAGTACGGACAGAAAAGGAGCCAACAAGGGTGCAAGTAAAAACGAACGAGGAACTTGTACTATAAATGGATGCTCTTATGTGTAAGAATGCCCCTCTGCGCCCGACGCCCTGCGGCGGACGGCACTGGCTTAAAGTGTTCTGAGTGTGCGTGAGCTCTGCAACGAACGAGCAAAGCGTTGGTCCATCGCGCGTGATCCCCGCTACCTTGCATAAACAAGGACTTACAGCACGAACAAAATGGTGGCCATCTCCCACGTGCAGGCCGTCCAATTGCGTATGCTATCTCCATATTGCGGTTCCTCCATCGCGGAACCGCACTGTCCCCAAAATGCCTCCAAACCTCTTATATGTCCCTTGTATCCCAAGCCAACCTAATATGTACTATATTGCAGAATTGTCAAAGCACAACTCATACGATATTGGTAGGATGTCAAAGTCAGCAAATACACGTTTGAACCCCATTTTTCACCACATGTTATGGGACATTTTGAACGGAAGGGAGTTCAATGGGGAAACCATAGTTTCCACCGGAATCGCCCCACGAGTACTAGTATGCATCGGGAAGGTACCTTGTCGACTCGCTTTGACTGCAGTACCGATGATGGAAGGGGTCCAGCTCATACTGGGAAAGGACTGGCTGGATATCATGAACCCATTGGTGGATTGGCGGTCAAACACGGTTTTTCTGCGTTATGGCTCACAGCTAGAGCCAATCCAGGGAATTCGTGAGAAGTCTGGCACGCATTGTCAGATAGTCGACAGAGGTCTGAACGGTCTCCAGTGCTACTTCAGAGACCTCAAGCAGGGTGATAGGTCTCCTACTACAGACCTGGGAAGGAAGTTGGCTGTACTATCATCGCCTCAGTTCTGGCAGTATGATTCTTCAGCGAAGGAGTGGGTCCGGCAGCCTGCAGGGCTGCAAAGTTTGTCATCGCCGGGGACGGCTGATGTTCCCCAGGGGGGGAGTACCAAACCCAACAATTTTTCTCCAGACAACAACAAAGACCCTCACAAAACCCAGGGTCCCCCAAGGTGCAGAACTACAAGGACACAGAGAGTGGCAGGGAAGTGTGTACGGCAGCCTGTACATGAAAAATTGGATTTCATTTCATTGTGTCAGGCAGCCAAACGGGCAAATAAAACTGACCTGCCTATGTACTTGTGCGTTCTGAGGGCCACAGAACTTCCTGTAGAGAAAAAGAAAAGGCCAAGGTCCAAGGTTGGTGCAGCACGGGGCATGACTGAGGGCGAAAAGCGGAGATTATCGAAGGAAACAGGCCCAGTTACTCAGGATATGCCGATGGAGACAGTGATTCAGCTGAAGGTCCAGGAGGCTGATGAGGAAGTCAGGGAACAATTGCAGCAGACACTGAAGGAATTCCAGGACGTGTTCCCTGACCAGCTGCCATATGGTCCACCTCCGAGGCGCGTTGTCGATCATGAAATTGACACTCTGCCAGGCGAGGCACCGCCTCATAAAAGTCCATACAGACTCAACACGGCAGAGTTGGACGAGCTAAAGCGACAGATCGACGTGCTACTGGAGCAGGGGTGGATCAGACCCAGCTCAAGCCCGTATGGCGCCCCTATCCTTTTCATCCCCAAGAAGGATGGGAAATGGCGCATGTGTATAGACTACCGGGCGTTAAACAAAATCACTGTCAAGAATCGGTATCCGCTGCCAAAGGTGGAGGAATTACTGGACCGACTTCACGGGGCACGTTACTTCACGAAGATTGACCTCGCCTCTGGTTACCATCAAATCAGGGTGCGAGAGTCAGATGTACACAAAACGGCCTTTGTGAGTCGGTATGGCAGCTACGAGTATCTGGTCATGCCATTCGGACTGTGTAATGCACCAACAACCTTCCAACGCATCATGAACACAGTACTGCGGGAAGGCTTGGACAAATATGTATTGGTGTTCCTTGATGACATCCTGATATACAGCAGAACCAAGGAGGAACACCTACGACACATCAGGGAAGTTCTGAGTAGACTTCGGTCGGAGAAGCTGTTTGGAAGGCTGAAGAAATGCGACTTCTTCAGAACCGAAGTCGAATATCTGGGCTTTGACGTGGGAGCTGAGGGGATCAAGCCCTCATTGTCGAAGGTCAGAGCAATTTTGGATTGGCCGACACCAACCAACGTCACTGATGTCCGGTCATTTTTGGGGCTGTGCAGTTTTTATCGCAGATTCATACGGTGGTTCAGCGAACTGGCAGCACCCATGACGGACCTCACGAAAAAGGACAGGACCTTTGTCTGGGACGATGAAGCAGAGAAATCATTCAACCGGTTGAAGACAGCAATGGTGACTGCTCCAGTGTTGCAGTTACCGGATTTCGAGCGGGAATTTGTGGTCACAACGGATGCGTCAGAGGTATCCGTGGGAGGAATCCTGCAACAGGACTTTGGCAACGGGCTGCAACCCGTTTGCTATGAAAGCAGGAAGCTCAACCCCGCTGAAACCCGGTACAGTGCATACGATAGAGAATTTCTGGGCATCACCTGGGCTGTTGGGAAATGGCGGCATTATTTGGCCAGCCGCCACTTCATCGTCCAGACAGACCATGACTCTTTGAAAAACCTGCCCAACCAACCTGCTGTCAACAGGCGGTTTTGGAAATGGGTGCAGGTACTGCAGGGATACGATTGTGACATTGTCCATATCCCAGGAAAGGACAACCCTGCAGACTTCCTCACGCGCAGGAGTATTCAGGAATTGCGCAGTATGGCGGATGTGCGTGCGGAAGAGGAGTCATTGGTCCAACGTCTTAAGTTGAATAAAGGTGACAAGGGGGAGAACGAAATACAAAAGAAACTCGATGAAATTTTTAAGAAGTCGAGAACTGGGGAAGCAGTGGTGGCTGCTGGTGGGGGAGATCATTCACTTCATTCTTTACATTCTTTGTTGGTGACCAATGCCCGTGTCACACTGGAGGAGAGCTTGAGGGACTCTATTAAAAAGGGCTATCGAGAAGACAACAGATGGGCAGAAGTGATGGAACAATTGGAATCTGCCCAAGGACGTGTCACCAGGATCGGGAATCGTGATTACCGGCTGAGTCATGGATTACTGGAGATTAAATTGAAAGACAACTCAGAGGACAGGCGACCTTGGAGGTTGGTGGTACCGGATGTGGAGGATGCCCGCAGAAGGATTATGGAGGAGATACATGCAGTACCATACGCGGGTCATCTGGGCTACCACAAGACACTCAAGAAGTTACAACAAAACTTCTACTGGCCAGACCACACAGTGGATGTGAGAGATTATGTGTTGGGATGTGAGGTCTGCCAGTCTGAGAAGAGTGTCCACAAGGTGCCGGCTGGACTATTGCAGCCTTTACAACTTCCAGAGGAGAAATGGAGTGACATCAGCTTGGACTTCATCATGGGTCTACCGGTCAGTGAGAGGAGCAACGACGGGATCCTGACAGTTGTAGACCGGGCAACGAAGATGGTACACCTGGTACCAATTCAGCAGACCATCACAGCTGCTGAAACTGCCCGTGTCTACTGGGACAACATAGGGAAACTACACGGGATCCCCAGGTCAATTGTCAGTGATCGTGACCCAAGATTTGTGTCCAAGTTCTGGCAAGAATTCTGGAAGTTATTGGGGAGTAAGCTGCGAATGTCCAGTGCCCACCACCCTCAGACAGATGGTCAAACGGAGGCAGCAAATAGGGTGGTGGAGCAAGTCCTCCGATGCACTATCCATGCGAGTCAGGACATCACACACTGGGAGCGTTATCTGCCCATGGTGGAATTCGTGATGAACAGCAGTGCATCACCAGCTACGGGGCATACACCGTTCTACCTCAACTATGGGTTTGAACCAGTGACCCATTGGGCTTGATACGAGACGTCGACCAGACAAACCTTGAAGGGGTTGATGTTTTCGTTAAACGTATGAAGAAGACGTTCAAGTTGGCGATGCAGATGGTTCAACAGGCGCAACAGAGACAGAAATGCCAAGCCGACCAACGGCGGCGTGATCAGCGATTTCACAATGGGGAACAGGTGTTGCTGAGCACAAAACATCTACAATTGAAGAATGCACCTGTTCGCAAACTCAAGAGGCGATTCGTGGGTCCCTTTGCTGTGGTCCGTCCGGTGGGACCAGTGGCCTACGAATTGGAGCTGCCTAAAGGGTGGAAGATTCACAATGTCTTCCATACGAGTTTGCTGCGACCATTCAGAACGTCCAAATGGTCGTCCCCACAGGAAGATGAAGACGCTGAGATTGAAGTTGAAGCTGATGAACCATACGACGTGGAGAAGCTGCTGCGTTGGAGATGGGCAGGCCCCAGTGGCAGGAGGCACAAGGAATTTTTGGTGTTATGGACAGGGTGGAGTTTGGATGATGCCTCCTGGATACCGGCAGGAAATTTCACCTATGCGAGAGAGCTGCAGAAGATGATCAAGAGGGACAAGCCCGAGGAAGTCACTAGTATGGGATAGTGACGCTTTCGAGGGCGAAAGCTACCCCAAGGGGAGAGTACTGTTGTAGAGCTACTTGGGGGCAGGCAGTAAATGATGTTTTCTGCAGCTGTATTACGTAATCTCGCTGAGTCATCCTTCTCTACGGTTTAATTATGATTTCTTGGTTCCAATGCTTCTTTCAGCACTCAATTCTATGGATTATTGAGGAAGGTACGGCCTCGTGAAGACGCAGTACTTAGAGGCCGGGTGCTGGGCGGGGATGGTTGGAATTAGAGCTAGATTAGGTTGATTATAGGTGACGGAGGGGCGCTGGTACACGGTCCGTACATTACAATGAGCTGTCATGTCTGATGTGACGCGATGGACCCGCGACCGGGCATCGCGCAGGTACATTGGATGCGCGCCGCGTTGTGTCAGACTGTAATCGCAATTCGGGCCCCCTCTCTGCCCCGCTGCGAGGCAGCGAACTGCCGACCGCCGCCGCGAATCCACCGCCTGCACACGGCAGGCTTCGGGGAAGGTCCCCGAGCGTCCAAGGGCCCACCGCGCTACCGAACAACCGAGCACCCCGACAACGCCCGCCGCAATCCGGCGGAGAGGCGCGGCATCAAGGCCGCGCCATCGGGTGCGGCGACCGCCCCCACACTCCGGAAACCAGCGGCCGCCTGCGGGCCGCAACACAGCGGGGGCGCGCGGTCGCCCCCTCGGGAGTCGGTAGTGAGCCAGGAAGAACAATTACAGTCAGACAGTTCGCCCCTTGCATCCAAATACCCGTCCGACCGTCACACCTCCAAGTGTGCTAGTACATTAAGACACGACCACAATGCACTATACAAAATGGGCCACTGGTCACCACCAAAACAGCTCCACAACCCCCCGTACTCGGCCCCCATTATCCAGGCTGCAGTACAATGCTCTGCACCTTCAAGTCACCCATACACCCGCATATTTAGACAACAAAGGCCAAGAGGTAAATCAAACCATTATGCTATAAATATGGAGCTGTACACCATTATCTAAAGATAATGAGAAAAATAATGGTCCACTACATCTACCCCAAGTGTTTCCACAACAGGCAATGTAATCAGTAACACAATGCAATACTGAAAATGAGACAACTATGCAGTTACAGCAAACGTGGCAAAGTGTAGCATCCGCGAGCCCGCTGTACTTGTGCTATTTTGCAGCAATCGCCACTTAAGAAGCATAATATGATAGATGCTTGCCATGCGTGCCAAGGGGGCAGCTGCGGGTACAGAAGCACATGCGCTGGATCGTTTCAGCACACCGCCAAAGCTGTTCCGGTCTTCCTGCTTACTTTGATTTTGTTGCACATAACATCTGAATTAAGAGTCCAGGTGCCACCACAGTTCTAACAGAACATATGGAGGTCTTGCACTGCATAACAAGAAAGCGTGAAGCGGTAGATAGTTGCAAAGCTTGCTCGTGTCTAATTGTTTGCTCTGTCTCAAACAAGAGTCTCGTCTGGACCCCGTGCCGTCCATTCAACACCAACTGTACAGATATCAATATACAAAACGCGTACTCCAAGGCCAAGTGGTGAGCAAGCAGACCAAAAACGGGGCTGGCACATGGCGCCCTTCTAATGTGAATTGCCGAGTGTTGTGTCGTCCCTCGACAATTTCGTCGGTAGCTTTCGTTGGTCGTGCGGTGAACCACCGTTTTGTGACAGCTAACGTAATTTGCCAGCAACACAGCTCCCCTTCGCCGCTTCAGTTTGCCATTAAGCGCACCAACATCGACAAAATGGCATGGTCCGTTGTAGATGAGTGTTCAATCTATATATGAAATCCAGCTCGCCGCAAAGCCCAACAGTCACTCTCTTGGATGATGACCGTGAACGACGTCTATTACTGCATAATATTAAACCCTTCCGTATAGTAACGTAACGCTTGGTCATATTTTGCGGAGAAAATAATATAAATAGTAACGCAAATCTTGGCCTTTCTGTGCGGAGCAACGTAAAAAAATAGAAATAACGCTGTGAAAAACAAAATGCGGAGCAAAAAGCGTAACGGTGAAATTTTCTGATGCGGAAGGGTTTAATATTTCAAAGGAATGTCCACGAACACTGTCAACTGCAGCAGGGCAGGAGGAACAGTCCTCCATTGCACTCCCCCTCCCGCCAATAGGTGGGAGAGCTTTCGTTCGAGGTCGGCCGGTCCCCTTGGCAGCACACGCCGAGACGGCAGAATGCCCAAGAGCAAAAGAAACAGAGTCGGTGAGCGCGAAGAGACAATCTGACCGCAGCGCTCTGTTGGGGAAGACTGCCTTTGGAATTGACGTCCGGCTCAATTGCCGCCGCACCGCAGTGCACACGTCGAAGGTCAAGAAGAAAGGGAAGGAGTGGAAGGCCGGTCACTTGGACAAGATACGGGAGTCGTTTGACCAGTGAGTCATTTGCGATGTTGGTGCCTTGCGCTGATGCATGCCCCGCGAGGACGCCGGCCGCGCTCAGACGCTCGAAGGATTTCGGCTGAGCTTGTCGTGTGCGCCGGGATGTGTACCAGGTACCCGAGGCTGGTGGTCTTTCGCTACTCGAACTTTCGGACCCGCTGCTTCCAGGAGTTGCGCACAGAGCTGCGCAATTCGACAAGGTGAGGCCGATGGTCGCCGCCGCCACAGAACTTGCCGAGAAGGGGCAGGGTGTAAACTACAGGCGCCTCTGTCGGCCGTGCACCTTCCTCAGCAAGGTCGTCCTTGAGCCCGTCGGGCGCTGCTGGCGGCAAAAGCGGCGATTTTTCAGCGGAATTCCTTCCCAACGGTGGCGATTGCTGATGTGCAGATTCTTCATTGGGAGGGACAGCCTGTTGCGATTTGCCCTTGGCAAAACTAAGGCGGAGGAATATCGCCCGAATTTGCATGAGTTGTCAGAGTTGCTGCGAGGGGAGGTGGGATTGCTGTTCACGAAGCTGACAAGAGAGCAGGTAGGTTGACTTCAGTACAATGCACAAGCACAGGAACAACAGTGGCTGGCAACCCAATGCGGATCCAGCCATGTGCGAATGTTTCGTTTGTTGCCATTTGAAGACAAGATGTTTGGCATCTGCATCTGCACGGTGGCTGCCTGTAGCACTTGTTTGTGCGAAACTATGTGTTCTTTGAACAACCAGTCCTTCCCAAATGGGGATGTGTTTGACAGATGCTTGATGGACCAATGCCCGGAACGGGCCAATATACATGAAGCCAAACTGCAATTGGGCCAGGTCCCATGCTTGATTATCTAATTCACTATTTTTGCCCTGGGCCAGGTGTCAGACATACTGAAGAACTTTGAAGAGGAAGATTTTGCGCGTGCTGGAAGCAGAGCCACTGTTGATTTTGCAGTTCCGAAAGGCCCTCTGGAAGGTTTTTCACACACATTGGAGCCAAATTTAAGGGGATTGGGGCTGCCAACAAAGCTCAACAAAGGAGTGATTGAGTTGATAACAGATCATGAGGTATGCTCAACAGTCTCTAGGTATAGATTGCAGCAGGATAAAAGAACAATGAGAGTTGCTACTTCAGAGCCACTTCGAAAACTTGGCCATGGGCCCCTTGCTCAGAAACTTGCTCTATGCCCACACAAAGTGTTGCTCCAAATTGGCAATAGCACAGCCATGTGTCTGTAGCAGCCACTCCTAATCTTGGCTTCTGCTAACTCCACACTTTTGCTGATGTGAGGGAGCTTGTGGGCTGCAATTCTGGGCAGATATTTGAGAGACAACGTTGTCTACTTTTGCCTCTCAAAGTTCAGGCTCGGCCACGGCAACCATCGACTTTAGGTGCATATGTGGAAGATTGAGTCGGAATATGTGGCACAGGTGTGCAAGCAAGGTGATGTGCTGACACCAAAACAGGCTGGCATATTGAAGGCATTCGGCATGAAGACTGCCATCTTCAAATTTGAGCCTCTGTGTCTGTGGGAAGGTAAGTGTACTTCACTCGCTGGTTGCAAATGAGGTAGTGTGATGCCTGTGCAACAGCTTGTCCTTTGACGAACAACAGTAACTTGTTGGGCTGATGTTGGCTTTTACTCGTCCTTGATGCTCGACTTGCCAGGTCCAAGTCAAATACGTTTTCTTGTTGAGTGTTGTCCCTTGTGCGCATCCTTGGTGGCCACAGACATTATGCCCACCTTGATATTGCATTTGAGTCCAACTTCACAGCTTGTCCTGGCGGTGAAGCCTGACTGACAGCACGCCATACTGTACACAACACGAACATATTGTGCAAGTTGTGGAGTACGAGGGCAACACTTTGAAGACACCTGTTCACCAAACCTGCATTTGGACCATGAGGCTGTTTGCCTCCATTATCCTTGTAAGCTGTTCATTCGTTCATTGTAAACGATGGCAACTCTAGGCCGATGTTTAGCTTGTCTGTTTTACACCTGGAATGGAGATGAGAGCACAGGAAAGACAGTGAATAATCAAGCTGAGTCAGAAGACTGGGAACCATCTGCTTATCTGGTGGGCTACAGACTGCCCTCATTTATGCCTGCTATCATTTGCATGGTTTCATTTGCTGTCAAGGAATGGTCATATGATACTGTGAATGATGGGTTTTCTGAAGAAACCTGCAGTGATGCTATTCAATGCAGAATGATGTGTTTGCCATCCTTTTGTGGGATAGCTGTCAGCAATGCCCTTGTGTGCTCTGAATGTGTTCAGATGGCAGTGTTGTGATGCTTGATGGGGACATGGATGAGGACCTGTGACTTGTGGTGGGTTCAAGTACCAAGGGAGGCTGCAGCAGCTGCACAATGGACCTGTGCATCAATATAGTAATAACACCGCCCTAGAATGTTGCTTGTGGTACCAGCTTGATTGTAGTGTAGGCATTAGGGCGAGATCGTTGACTTATGCTTTGATTTATATTCTTTGTAAAGCACACTTGAGTCCCAGCTGGCAAAGCGTTCTTTTTCGTTGGATGGGAGGCCGCACTATGGGAGTGTTAAGGTGGTCATCGCTGCCCCATTGTTTGTCCACAAGCAGCGTATTGACCACACTGCACAAGTTGCCTTCCCTGTTTATGTTGTATGCCTACATATACTGCTGCACGCATGTGCCACAGCTAAAATATTTGGTTTGTCCGCCTGCTGCCCTATACACTGGCCACAGATGCAAACGCACGTTTTCTGGGAGCACATCTGGCTCTCCATTGCACAAGCAACTATTCCAGAGGTGCAAGTGCACGAATGAACGGCTCAAGTGCGGTAAGCCAACCTGTCTTTGGAAATGGAGTGTCAGTACTGAGCGGTATTCCTTCCTGCAGCACGCAGGTTTTGTGTGTAAGGAGGCAATGCAGCATCCACACTATGTGCTCCTGTTCATGAGTTAGTATTTCCCCAAAGAAAAGAAGAGATAAAAGAGCAAAAGATCATCCACTTCTTTCAGTGCTCACCCTACCAGCTGCAGAGCACTGCAGCTTTTGAGTCATTCAGGGAGCTGGCGCGGTGTGGAAATCCCTCTCCATACGCTCAACCCCTCAATTCTCAACTCTGATCAGAGCCCAACACTGTCTCCCAGGCAGCTATCTTCCAAGGAACAGTCCAGGCTGGTTTGGTCGGTGTGCTCTGTGCCTCCCCTGCTGATGGGCTTACCCCCGCATCCAGCCATCATCTGCCTGCAGTCCTTTATGCTCTTGAAACTTCGCTCCTCCGGGTGTAGCGTCAGAAACGTCTCGTATTTGTCGGTGCGAACCCAGGGTGGCCGAACGGCGAAATAAATGTGGCCATCCCCAGGTTTGACGTTCCAGTTCTCGACCACCTGCAGTGGCGGCGCAGGGCTGGTCAGGATGGGCGCAGACCTTGTGCACTGCTGTCAATTGGCATCCTTTGAGTTTGCAGTGCACTGGCTCGCGGAATGTTTCGCTCAAAGCACATTACTGCCAGCTGGCAGCGATGCTGGTCGACAACTGGTTGGTTTCTGCCTGATGGAATGCGGCCATTCAATGGCGTGCGTTTACTGGTGGTGGGGTCATTGCCTGTTCGCACATCAAGAAAAGCGCTGAAAACAACTCTCGCTGAAACGCGCAAGTGTTTATGCCCTTCAGGTCGTTTCTAGGTGGCCTGAAAAGTGCTGCATCTTGTGCATGTGCCCAAGTGATTGGTGCCTTGACAGCTACGCCGCTGTATGCACATGTAGCTCATTTTTTGAAATTGTGCAACAGGAGAAGGGATAGCCTTGATGAAATCCACTGGAACGCCTGCCATATTTGTTCCTTACCTTAACAATTCCGTATTTGTTGACGAGAGCGTTGCACCGGATGAATATGTTCATGTACGTGGCAAGCCCAATATCTGATTCCACGGATTCCAGGTCAAACCTCACGACCCACAGCCCTTCCGGGTTGGCGTAGACAGAGACGACGGCGCCCTGCCAGTCCTGGACAAACAGAAAGCCTCAATACCAGGGGTAATATGCAGAACGGTGGCGCGGGAGGATCGGGCATTTGCGCCCAAGTGCACGTGAACTCCTGCAGCAAGTTCGGAACAGAGGCAGAATGAGCACCACTGCACCCGTGACAGCCACGGTGCAGCCCGCCACCTCCACCTGTAGACGAGTGTGCCGAATCCGCGGGAAGGGCAACGTCTGGGTAACGGTTAGGCGAACAAGAGCAACGGCTCGCCGGTCGACCCTGGGAAGAGCAGCCACCACGAATCCATGTGAAAGGACACCACGATGTGGGTCGTCCTGGCCGTGGACTTTGTCCTCAGATTTGTACCGAAACTAGCGACGGGTCGATCAATCAGTAAATATCCGTATACGAGTCGGATGCTTTGACGAGGATGTTGAAATTCGGCCTCGCAACCTCCGCTGGACAAGCTTCTTCTTCCTACCTGCAGAATCCAGTCTCTCAAAAGCTGCATGGCCTGACCCTGTATGGCCCTAGTGGGTACTTCCGGGAGTTTTGACACCCCAGGGGGGATAAACGGGCCGTAGAGCACTCTCGAATCTTGCGCGTTTTTCTCTATCCTTCGCGTCTCCTCCCCAGCCTCGTACGGATCGCTCAGGTACGGATACGGCAAGCCGTAGTCGAAGGCGTCCTCGCACTTTGCTTTGCACAGGAAGCCGCATAGCTGGAAGTTCCTCCCCGATATCTGGTGCAGAACTTGTTCAGAAGGTGCTCACACATTCTTGCTGGTCACTTGGCATTGGCGTTATCAGGGAGGCCCTAATAGGGTGACAATGCGGCGATTTTGTCACACTCAGCGCTAAATGGCAATTTGATAGAGCCGAGCCGTTAAAATTTGCGTTATGTTGCAATTTAATAGAGCCAGTTGGCTCTGAGCTGAGGGCGACGGACGAGTCGGACGAAAGTCGATGACACTGCTAGCGCGGCTGTTCAGCCATTGAATTCGCTGCGAAGATGTGAAAACGCAAGTACGCTCCGTTTTCACCTTTGCTATTTTCTCCTCAGATTCCATCCTGTCCTTGGAAGCAGCCTCCCGCGGCAGATCGTATCTCGATGGAATGTACTCAAAGGCCTTGAAGAGCCCCTGGCCGTTGGTGCCCTTTGGAAGCGACGGTGCTCGAGTGCCGTCTGGCAGAACGGATGCCGCGGAAAACTGGTGCACGGCTTCCATTGCGTTTCGGCGGTGACGCGTAACCTACATGTCCACTGCAGAAGCAACAACTCAGTTCAAATTATTCGAATGTAGATGCAGGTGTCGGCGGCGCACTTCAGAAGAGCTAGATGCACTGCAGCGCCGGACATCGAGGACGAGCAATAAAGCGTGCCTATGAAGCGCTAATAGTCTGAATATTGTGCATTTGTTCACAGTTCCTATTTGAAATACAAGTTTTTGACAATGCCGTGGCTGTTGTGGCCAGTTCGCTTTCACAGCTTCCCTTGATACACGTTCAGTGCATTGTGCCCACGCTACACGCCAAGAATGATCCTGGTTGAGTGTTCCTGGTGATCAAATCCAGCAGGGCTTCTTTCCTGACGCCATGATGTGAAATTCTGGGATACAAGCGCTCCCTGCCTTAAAGAAGTTCATCCAGTGACCCCAATACTACATCCCAATTTGCTTCCTGTTTCCACTGATCAAAGGACGACCAGCAGCATTTGAACCGTATTAGCTCTCCTGTACTCGAGGACATGAAGAAGGCAACTCACCAGCGCGTACCACCAACAGATCGTGACCATGAAAACCGACCACTCAGTACTCCAAGCGCTCTGACGATACCATGGCGAATCACAAATGTTCCGATTTTGTGGTGATGTAACAAAACAACGGCACCGTTGCTTAGACCCTCTGAAACTATTGCCCTGCAGTGACTTGTATCGACAGCGTATTGTATGCAGTGGCAAAAAAGCCCAGCAAAATTTGCCATGCATCTGGTTCCCTTTGTCCGTCAATCAGTTCTGCCTGGAGTCCAAGCATTGTACTATTGAAATAGGTAATTCCATTGCCGAGAAAAAGCACGCAAGCCGTGTGGAACAGCTAATATTAGTAAGAGAAAACCCATTTGCAGGCTGCGGACGAGCCGCAGCAACCACGCACGCACATAGGATGCGCGCGTGCGCCGCTATGGAGTCTGGCAATTTCCATGAAAGTGTCGGTATGGTGCAGCTCCCTGTGCCTGCCTAAGATATCGGATCGGCGCACACCTCCTCGTTTCTGATGTCGGCCGGCAGGCAGCGCAGCATGTCGTAGTTTCCAGCGTGGAATGCCCTGCGGATGAAATCCTGCTCCGAATTGGTGTACTCTGGCAGCAGGCTGCTTATGCTTGGCAGCGCGAAGCGAGGCATGTCGACGTGGAAGACTTGGTCTTCTCCCATGAGCTCACGAGCGGCGGCCGATGCCCCCCTGCTCGCAATCGCCCCACACAATTTGTGAATTTGGAAAACAAGCCAGACGCCTTGGGCGGGGCGCGAAAGTACCATGCATCTTGGAATTGAAGTAGAATCTGCACCAAAATTTTCTACATAGAGAACACGTGTTGTGTGTATATGCAAATACACACACATGACATCACCCGTCGAAGCCACTCTTGTATTTTTCGATGTCGCAATGGAGAAGTACTTTTTGCTTCGGCTCCCGCTCGCCAACTGGCGAGGGAACTTGGTTTGATGTATTGTCATCGACAATCGCTTCTAGACATCAGGACTCCTGATTAGCTCCGAGTTCCATTAACTCCGAGTTCCATTAACTCCGAGTTAATAGACTCACATATTTTGTTTGTGTTTTGCAGTAGATTTCAACGAACTGATCACAGACTCTGCTTTGCTCAGGCAAAATAGGAAGCTGACGGCTACCTCATTGCCTCGTTACGTAGCAAATGAGGGTGGTGATGAGGTGTATGCAAATAGAGCAAATGGAACATGATTTGCCGCTGGTGCCTGTTGCTCTCCACTGGGACCAGGTTTGAAGTGAGAGTGGCAAGATTGGAGCGTTTCGAACTGGTGAAATCTTGAATTGATGGATTGACGCCACTCTTGATATGAGCATGCCACTGTGCCACATCAAAGCAGAGCGTGCAGAGTCAATTTGGATTTTCTTTCTGCGATTGTGCAGCCAGTGGCACGATTCAGGTCTTGCTTGTGGAGTACTACCGGACAGTGCGCGTGGCGGCGATAGCCTATTGCTAATAGGCTACCGCCGCCATGCGCACTGCTCACCAAAAACAGAGCACCATGAGCATCAGAAGATCTGACACAAAACCACACCGTGCCTGGCTGTATTGCATATCTGCAAGGCCGCACCCGACCGGGTCGATGCTCCATCACAGAGGGGGTTGGCCGACACTCACATGTCGTCGAACCACTGGCCCATGCTCTCCCCCGATCCGGCAGCTCCTGCCACAAGGCCGCCCGTCCGTGAGGCGTCTTCAGACCCCACTCCCACATCTGGAACGGGCACCAGGGCCCCCGCCGTCGCCATAGGCAGCCCCGACGGTGCACAATTGTTGGCCTATGGGAGCATTTCAGGGCGGGCGGGCGCCCTTTAAAAACTTGGCATGTCTGTGACAGCTGCCTGCATGTGCATTGAGTTTCCTGCTCCTGGAGTGCTGACTGAATCCGGGGCAGTCGAGGCCCCCATTCGTCAACGTGTTTGACTGGTCAACAGAGAGAGGTGGGGAAAATGCCCTCCGCGTTTTCTCAGGGCATGTGCATTTGGATCGCCAGCCTGGGTTCAGCGCAAATTGGACATGGCGAGGACACTTGGGACGAATGTGCGCAATGGGGCGTGATCTGAGATCCGGAAAATGAGATGAATTTCTCTTTCACCATGGCGTTCAAGCAGGGCGACGTCAGCTTCCTATTTGCTTAAGCGAGGCAGTGTCCAAGATTTTTTCATTCAAATCTAATGTACAGCACAAAAAAAGTCCAGATATCCATCCGTTCCTATAATTAAGTCGTGTTTGTCGACGACAATATATGGGAAGAAGTGTTTCCGCCAGTTGGCGAGCGGGGCCAGAAGCAAAATTCTTGCAAAATTTTTTAAAGTTTTGCATTCCATTGTCGAAATAGACTTGATCGACTTTGGCGATTGTCATCATAGGAACCGCAGTGAAAGAGAAAATGTATCTCAATTTCTGGAGTTGAATGACGTAATGGACACAATCGCCTTGAGAAGTCCGGAATAGATTGACGTTCTTGAGATCGTTGCTGCTCGATACGATGCTCGGAACGTGAACCCCACAGCGAAATTGTAGGAGAAACGCCCTCGAATAGATTGTTTGCAAAAATGGCAGAAACCGTTTGTATTGGCAGATCGGCTTGATTTTCTTTTTCACCGCCGCGCCCACGATGGCATGGGTCGACGCCCACCGAGACTTTTGAAATTGCAGAGCCGAAAAATTCTTCACCCCTGCTTGGCTCGCTCACTGGTAAAAACGCTTCTGGTAATGCATTATCATCAACAAACACTTCTCGCAAAATTAGGAATTGATGGATACTGAATTTTGTTTCTGTTATGCATTGGAGTCATCGAACAAATCATCAACACCACCTTGCTCGGCCAACAGAGGTAACTGACCGCTACATCCTTGCCTTGCCATACAATTCCACAATTTCCGCTACAATTTGCCATTTATTTCTTGTTGATGATTGTGATAGCCGCCACCCTCCTTGCCTTGATGTTTTAAATGTCAAGGCAGGCACAGTAAGAATATTACAACATTTCTTGGATGAACAACCATCGCCATCAACACCGCGCTTTGTTGAGTTCCATGGTCGGCACCGCCCCCCTACGGCGAAGATGCGATCTGCAACATTTCTCGGAGTGAAGTGAAGCCGCCAGTGTAAATGGCAAAGGTCGGGTCGGATTTAACGAATGCCATTGGTTTCCACAACGACCGCAGCGGCAGCGCCAGCTGCAGCAGCTCGCAACTGCAACAGCAACTGCAGGGGCTCGACATGCTGCCGCGGATGACAGCCATAGTTGTGGGATTGAATAGGGCCGTGGGGCCCTTTTGCCCGGCCCTCACACACGTAGACCTGAACAACATCAGGACATTCCGAATACAACGCCAAGGACAAGATCCCATCGCCCTGCGCCCCTGGGCCCAAACCAACCAACGCAACCCAAGCGCGGCGCGGAACCGCAGCCCAGCGCAACGCTGCGCGCCTTCCCCTGTAAGCCGGTGCCTCCCCGCGACCCTCCTCCCGTCCCTCCTCATCACTCGTCCTCCGCGCCACCGTCACCGCCCACGGGCCACCGCCAACCCAGACATGGCGACATTCGCCGATCAATCGCTACCTGGCCGCCTCCTGCGCGCCAACTCCGCCGACGTTGCACTCGCCGCCGCCCGCCCCAGGCAGCCATGCGCCGCGCCGCCGCGCGCGGCGCCTCTCCCCAGGCCATCCATCCACGGCCACGGCCACTCCGCGCGCGGCCATTCGACCCATTCGGCCTCGGCCACGCCGGCGCAGATCTCCGATCTCGCCTCATGGACGCAGGAGGCCTCCGGCGCTAAGGCAGCCGTGCGGGAGGAAGCGGATGGATCCAGCCTCGTGGCGAGCGGCGCGATTTCTGAGGGGGATGAGATTTTGGCGGTGCCGCGCGAGATGTGGGTGACAGCGGAGGACGCGCGGAGGAGGTGGGGGCCGCGGCTGGAGGGGCTGGAGGCGTGGGCGCAGGTGGCGCTGCTGCTTGTGGCGGAGCGTGGGGATGGCGGTTCGAGGTGGAGGGCGTACCTGGAGGGCCTGCCAGCCACGCCCAGGTCGCCGGTGTTCTGGGAAGGGGACAGGCTGGCGGGACTGGCGGGCACGCAGCTGATGGCGTCGTGTGAGGGGTACAGGTACGGGGGGAGGGACTGTGATCGGGCGCTCTCGCGGAATGAGGAGGTCATGATGGCGGACGGTTGGATGGGGTGAGGGGGGTGGGAGTGGGGAGGTGGGGAGGTGAGACTGTTACAGGACAGAATGACGAGGCATAAGCCCACTTTTCCTCCACCTTTGGGGAGATTTGGCGAGCCTCGAGACCAGGCAAGGCGGTTGCTAACGAAAGAACGTCAAGCGTCAATGCAGCGTGCCCATTGTCAAAGATTGGTGGGGGGATTGGTCAGGGAGGAATCTGTTTGGCTGTGTGTTGCATGCAAGAGAGCAAGCGCCGCCCTGGCACCTTTGATGCTATGAGGGGCATGCTGCATCGCCGGTTCGATGATGTTCACTCGTTGCACCGTGCCCGATTGGGAAGGAATGGGAATGGATAGGCATCCAATGCATTTTGGACAGGAAGGTGGATCCCTGACATGAAGTCCTATCAACAAATCGCCTACCTTACATGCGTTGGTCGTGCATCGGCAGGGAGTATTTTTCGCAGCGCTTTGTGGAACTGGAGGCGGGTGTGTTCAAAAAGTACCCAGAGCTGTTCCCCTCAAACGTGTTCACCTTGGAGGCATGGAAGTGGGCAGTGGGCACAGTGAGGGCACAGGTCCATCCACCCCTTGAGGGTGAGTCCCTTGCACTCGTGCCAGTGGCCGACCTGGTGAGGATGGCACAGCTAGTGCAGTAGCAATGAGCTTGGAGCCGTTGTGTGTTGGTGCGTATTTGGATTGTGAGCAGAATATGAAGTGGGGGATGTGTAAGGGATCGCAATTGCGCTGCAATTCTTTTGACACACAGTCCAACTCAACTCATGCCAACCCTCTTGAATGAGAATTTTGCTGGGCTGCTGTCAAAATACCAGTTTATTTGCAAGAGCAGATGGCACAAATCCCATAAATCATGAACCTCATTTTGCTTTGGTCTGGGCAACATGTGTTGGCCATGCAGATTTGCCAGTTCCCCACCAAAAACATGTCCTTCAACAAGTACAGCAAGTGGAACTTGCAGAACAAGTGTAGAAGAGTTGATGGGGAATGTTGCAAACTAAAATGACTGAGGGAATTTGGTGCCTTCGAGACCAAATTGTTGGCCTGGCTGTTGTCCTTGGTGTGCCAGGTGTATTTGTGAAAGGGCAGTATGAATGCAATTGCTCGCAAGGGTGGTCAACGTTATGAAAACTCTTTTGCTCATGGGTGGTAGTGCTCGTTGAGTCTGTTGAACTCCCTTAGATTGTCTACTGTGCCCTTGAAGCATGATTATCATTTCTTGCTGTCATTTGGTGTCGTCTGCCTGCAGCACAAAGCCGTTGAGCTCTGAATTGTAGAATCAAACAGGCTACGCCCTTGAGCAGGATGGCTTGCTGCTGTATTTACCTTGCTCCAGAAGTGGCATGCAAATGGATTGGCATGCTGATCAACTGTCTTCGTGCAGCAAAATGGGCCCAGTCTGTGGAACTCTCAGTGGCCAAATCTTGGTACAGTCTGTTGTCAGATGCTTCTTTGGTGATGTTCTTCATGCTGTCGTGGAATGGTCTTAGTACCAGCTCCCATGTTTGCACCTTCACTGTGGAGGCTCTCATGAAAGGCTCGAGTTGATTAACACTCAAGTTCCTTTATGCTGGCAGGTTTGCCATTCTCGTAATCCCAACACTGAGTGGCGCCTTTCTTCAGGTGGTTTCCTGTCGCGTGGAGAATCTCTATCGTTGGTTGCTATGCGGAACATTAGCTCTGAAGAGGTGTTGTCGATTGACTTTGGACCAGACAAACTGGACAGTCAGGTGGCCCTTGACTATGGAGAGGTGGATGTGGGGACAATGAAGGTGTGTACAGGTGACAGCGGTTGCTTTGGGGCACAAACCTTTGTGGTGTGCTATGTTTTCCTACAATGGCAAAAGCAAAGATTGCCACAGGCCAAATTGTCATCGACTTCGGCTTTGATCCTTCATGCCACACGCGTTTGCTCTACATGTTGTGTCCCCTGCCACAGATTGCTTTTCCCTGATCTTTCAGACCATCTACCCAATCAGACCATGTGCCTTCCTGGGTGAGGGTGTGTTGTAGTCCTAGCATGTCTGTGGTGCCTTGCTCTGCGAAGAGGCATGGCACCACAACCCTGTTAAATGGCAGGAGTGCATGTTCTGGGACTGCACCTGCGTGTGATTGTACACGTTGATGGTGTGTGCTGACATTTGGTAACAACACGTACTATGTACGTGCGGACAAACAGGGTGGCTACGTTTTAACCTTGACGCTCCCTGAGGACGATCCTGCGTTTGACGACAAAATAGACATTCTGGAGCTTGCAGGGTTTGGCCAGTCTGCAACCTTCAAGCTGTGCCCCAATGAACCTCTGTCCACTGACATGCTGGCCTTCCTTCGACTAATGTATATCTCAGGTGCGTCCATTTCACTGCTTTAGATTCTGGTGATGTCGATGCAGCATACTGACTCCAGCAGTGTTTCAGAATTTGATGCATGTGAACACAATGGGAGCTAAGATTGTGACGTTTTGACTGCAGCTTAATGTCGCAGACATATTGCTCCTTCTTGTACATCGATGGGATGATGGAAAAGATCATTTGATGCATTACTTCATGTTGCTTCCTGTGGAATGTCAAGGATATCAGTTCCATCAGCGTCATCACAGTTTTGCCTTACATGCAACTGATCAGGTGTTCACCCAATGTGTACCCTCCCTTATGCAGTTAGCTCCTTGACCTGCCCCCAACAGGGCATGAAGTGGACCCCAAGGGCTTCCAGTCTGTGCAACTGTGTTCTGCTGCTTTGTACAGATTTGACACCACTTTTTTTCAGTAGGATGCTCATTGTTGTCATTGCTACCGGACACTGCATGCCAGGGCGAAATGCTTGAATTCTTATGCAGATCACGCATCGTGCATGTTCATTTCCTTAGTGCACAGCCGTGGCGCAGATTTATGACCACCCCTTTATGGCCTGCCGTGGCCAGCGAAATGCAGTGGGGTATTCAGTGTCAGCAAGCACAGTGGCTGCTGGCATCTTATGTACCATTGGGGATGAGATGCACAATCCCCAGCTGCACTCTGCAGCAGGCTGAGATCTCAGCAACAATGGTGTTGGAGAGTGTGCGACCTCATAGTCGACGCAATACATGACAGAGGTTGCACACCCAATAGATGACAAGTTCCCATACCTGTTCTGACTCTGGCCGCTATCTGCACCCAGGTGCTGATTCTTTCCACCTTGAAGCTCTGTTTAGGAACGAGGCATGGAACCATGTTCTAGCTCCACTGAGCGAGGAAAATGAAAGGACGATCTGTGACACAATGATCGCTGGGTGCCGGGATGCTTTGGGCCAGTACAAAACGAACCCTTCAAGTGACAGGGCCATTCTGTCAAGGAGAGGAGCAGCCATCGAAGAAGTCCTGGCAGCGCAGGTGTGGGATGCTTGTCTCTACCATTGTCCTGAACATCTGATTGAACATATGACCAAACACCAGTGTTCTGATTGTGGTCTTGCTGCATCTGCGTATGTCTGAGGATGTTCTCTTGTGAGCATTAGGTCCATGTGTTCGCTCATACCATGTTGGAATAGTTTGGAGTGATTGCTTTGGATTCTCATCGCTTTGACTTGCAGTTGTGCATGCTACTGGCAGCAAACAAGTGCATAACAGGCAATTAAGTAAATGCTCCTTGACCTCAAATGTGCCGCCATTGCAAGCTACTGGCATGCTGCAGTAAAAGGAGAAACCTGAATGAGTGCAGCACGCACGCCTGTGCTGTCGACGTTTCTGGAGAACAATACAGTTGTGTATAGCACTTGAGGGGATAGCATGCTGGGTGAAGGAAAATGCCATTCGCTCAGTGTGATCTCCAGCTGAATTTTTGCTCCTTCCTTTTCTAGATTCGTCTAGGGGAGCAAGAAGGTGTACGAGCAACACTCGAACAATTTGAACAGAGGAAGTTTGATCTGAGCAAACTGGATTATTATGCTGAGCGGCGGCTGAGGGACCTGGGTCTTCTAGATGAAGGTGCGTGTGTAACTGATCAGCCTGCACCAGTGGGCAGTGCCCATTGGGGACTTGCTGGCCACAACATGCGATGGGCTACAAGGATGGTTGGACAGCAGCTGTGCGCTTGATTCAAAGACAATACGAATTCGCGTGCATACTCATGTGCCTGTCTCCTGGCCGATTCGAGTTGCAGGGTCATCCCATCGTGTTGTATAATATGGAGATTATGTGATGTTAGTGGTGATGCAAATGTTGTTGGCGGTGTCCCTGGTGCCATGGTTACCATAGACAGCCTTTATCCACTTTTCCATTCCTGATTATAGCTTGTGCTCCACCATTTTACATTCTATTGAGAAGCGGGGCATTTCAACAAGGCATTGTGCAAACTGATTTGGGGAACTCTGTTTGTGTCCATTGAACTACCACCACAGATAAGCCAGCCTTGACGATTGCTTCTTGGAGCCAAACAGCCTCCAAACATTTCGCAGCAGTATGGATCGCCTATTATTAGCTGCACACTGCATATGTTGTAGGCACATATTATGTGTCCTGCACTTTTCCCCTCAACCTTTAGGTCATATTCGCTTATGTTATTCCCATAAATAGAATAGAATGAGCCCACGTGCTGAGTGTTGGGCGGTGTGCTCCCGGAAAAGCGTTGCAGCACTCTGTGGAACATGTTAAGGACAGAATGCAAGGTGCTCCTGGTTGTGCTGTGTTGTGGCGGAGACAGCAGGTGTGGGGGTGCTGCCACCTGAATGACTAAAGTGTCCAATTGCCACACATCACAGTGTTACAGTATTGTTACCTGCCTGCTTGCAGAGGGCAAGTCAACGTACGATGGTTTCATGGAGGATGGGATCGCTTGAAGCAGTCGATGGCAGTGCTGAAATGCAAGGGATCCAATGAATCCTGTCCAGGGAGGATGGTGCTGAAACCGTCTTCATGCCTTGCAAGTCGCAGAGAAACACTTGTGTGCGTTCAAGGCAAGTTGGAGGTGTGCTGATGGAGGCAGAGACAGTCCATATGTTCCTTTGGTCTTTCAATGCGAGATGTTCAGAGCCAAGCACATCAAGCAATGTGCACCATGACTTTTCGTTCTGCTGATGATCATGTAAAGTCTCTAAGTGCAGAAAGGAATTTACCCAACATAACACATTTCTGGGGATACAGTGTGGCCGTCATTTTCAATGTGCATCAATCCGTTGGATAACATGTGTTTTTTTGTTTGCTGCAATATGAAAAAACAATGCCCTTGCGCATGCAAGGAAATGGCAACCGTGGTCCAATCCATATATTGTCCAAGAGAGTATGTTCTGCAGCAGACAATACTGCCTCTGCCCTTGTACTCTTTCATAGCGAATGGAATATTGTGCGCACACAACTCACCATCAAATTATAGTTGTCAATCCTGGTTCCAAAAGTTGACCTGTGTATAGCCCATCGCCAGCAACCAGCAAAACTGCTCTGGCAGCATTTGGAGAGTTTGGTTCACCAGTATCAGTGCAAGTTTGAAGGATTCCTGCACGTGGCACCATACGCATGAACACATAATGAATTTGTATCTTCACGTCTTCTGCTGATGTCGCAATCCAGGGTTATCACGGCAGGGCACAGGCATACTTGTCCTTGAACAGAGCATTTTAGATTCATAACATCACAGGCTGTTGGTAATACAGGGTGCACAGCAACATCCCTGGACTGGCAAATCGCAATTTCAATGAAAGAGTGCAGGCAGTGCCTGATGGCACAATGGGAAGTACTCAAAGCAGTGATGGGTGAATCACAGTGATCAGCTGATGCCCAGGCAATTCAAGGTCCATTCGTACACGTCAAGAGAAATTAACAGCACCCTAGTGCACATCCGCCTAACATTTCACCTCTAAAGGACATCACCAAGATGCTGGAACTCTTGAGATGACCTGCCCATCTTGAGCGTTTCTCGCTTGAGCCGTGGCGCCATGTCAACTTGGACCACACTTCCTATTCGTCATCTGACTTCACCAGCAGCAGACTGTCCGGGACAAGACCAGCTTCGACCAGCGTCTGGTCATGACCGCCCTTGTCAAAGGCCTTCCTTGGAAACATTCGCACAAGGCTGTAGTTCAGCACCCCCAGGCCCTCAAGGGTATCAACGTAGTCGAAGATGTCCTGCACCTGTGCCAGAAGTGCACTTTTCAAGCATCAAAAAGTATAAGAAGAATGCGGGACAGGGTGTTGCTGCAGCTTGCTAACTGTTGTGCATGCAACAGCGCTGCCAAATGTAAATCACAATTCCTTGTCCATTGCATTGCCCCCGAATGGATAGAACATACCCAGGGAACAACGTAGCAGTGTTTTGTTGTTACACACTTGGCTATTGTCAGTATCTGATAAAGTTGAAATTCCTGGAGGCAAACACAAACACAAGCATGGGCGTGTTCACATGAAGGTGGTTAAAATGCCCTGCGGTGACCTGAGCATCGGCATCACCTGCACACTTGTGAGTTGAATGGCAATGAGGTGAATGCCACTCCAGTTCCCACAATGCACATTCGTCGGCCATCACACTGGTAGGACGCCAGTGCTCAAAACTTGCTCAGAAAGCAAAACGAGGCCATCGAGGTACTGTGACATCATGCTTGTGCCGCTGTCAAGGGTGAGGGTCAAGGCTGTATATGCAGCACCACGGCAAGACAACAGGAACCAGAGTAGCCTTGCATTTCACTGTCTATTGTGTCCCAATCGCACATACAGTTTCAAGCACGCCTCCACCATCTCATCATAGAAACCCTGATAGCCTACCTTATCATTGTAATTGAATCGCCTCAAATGGCTGCCACCATCCAGCATTCGAATGCGTATTTGAGCAACTATGCCATCAGCAGGAGGCTCTGGCTTGAGATTTCGCCGCTTCTGTTGCTTCCGACCCTCTATGGCAGCCACCGCCTGCTCTGCCTTCATCTCTCGAGCTTCTGTTTCTTGTCTGATGGCATAATGGCACAGTCCTTGCTCAGCTGTCTTCCACAAACGCCACAATCGTCCCAACATAAAGACTGAGGAGTATTCACACTGTATATGTGCTGTACTGGTTACTTGCTTCCACTGGCATATTTATCTTTAACAGCCCAGGCGAGGTTGTTGCAGTTTGCATGGTGTTCGCCCTTGGCATGTGGCAGTGCTGTGCAGGCCACAGAGCACATGCATATGCAGACTCACAAATGTGCTGTAACTGGTGGCATAATACGCATGTCCATCTGATTGATTATCGGGCTAACCGTACGCCCTCACACACGTTCGCACACAGTCGCTCCTCAGGCACAGGAAGCGAGGCCGCAAGCAGATACATTACAGGACAATAACATGAACCATATAGTGTTCGCAGGAAATGTCCCCATTTAGTCACCCACCATTCCCATATTCACCATGCATTTGTCACCGTGTTCACAATGCGTAATCACACCGTATTTAACACCATTCGCCTCATCATTATCCGCTATATATTCGTCGCCCTCACATTGATAATGGCTGCGCTTCACACAGTGCCTGTCCATGCTCTTATTGGCTTGTTGTGACAAGTCAGGCAAGGTGCAAACGAGTTTGTTGGGGGCAAGGCTCCCCATGTCACAGTTCGGGTGTGGTGACGACCAAATGCACCTGCGAGGTGCAGCTCCAAGCAGTGCCAGGGTATGCAATCACTCCCTTCAAACGTGCTTCCTTGGTGCAACGCAATAGAGCAAAATTAATTCACAGACTTTGACAGAGGGCGACTTTTGAGACTTTAAAAAGAACACAGACAACTGCACACTCCACCACACCGTTTCCTGGCTTCTTCCTCCATCTCCGTCTGCCGTTTAGCCGCCTCTGCTGCTTGAATCTGCCTCCTCTGGGCCTCTAACCTCTTGTCATTCTCAAGAGAACGCTCGTATTCCAAGTCCTGCTGCTGGCGCAGCTGTCGGTCGTAGTCCTGCTCATGGCAGCGAATTTCAATGGATGGCCACACGCCAACTCTGTCAACGGCGCGAAGCCGACTGGCACATGCTCAGCGTTCGAAATAAACGGTAGTGAGATGACATGCTCTACAAGGGTCCAATATACAGGACGACAGTCAGCCGTGGTTTCTGCTCTTTAATGCAGGGAATGTGTGCCATTTCACAGGCAAACGATTCCTCACAAAATGTGTGGAAGCGTGCATTATCTGAGTTGCGCATTCGAGTGACCTCCACTGCTGGCGCCCAAACCATTAGGGTGAAACAACGAGCTGCACAGAAGGACCAGCCACCAGAACTGTGAGCCAGAGACGCACATGCACACACTGCTCAAGATATGCAGGCAAGGCCAAGAATGCTTTCGTCTGAACATGTCCTCGGCGAGTCTGGAGCCGTGGTCCTACCCTTCTCTCCCTGTCAATCCTCTCAGCCACCAGCAAGGCTCCTTGCTCGTCGAGGGCCTGCTGTATCGAGTTGATGAGTTGCCTTGATGACAGAAAACCCTGCATCGAGCTCACTGGGTGCATGCGTGATCCAGAAAAGGCCAGCAGGCACATGAAGGGGTAGGTAGTGGCGCCCAGAGAAGCTGCAAGCTGCAGGTGCACACGCTGTCAAAGTGCGCTCCAAACACGAAAACGAAGTCCATAAATGCGATTGGTGTTGCGTGGCTGATGAGGTCAAGTTCCAGTGCACGCTGCCTGCATTCACTGCATGCAGTGGCTGAGAAGCGACACAAACAAAAGAAGACAGAAGTCCACACCCACTTACACACCAACGTACAGCCCTGTTTGAAACACAAAGGTAACAAAGAGCAAGTCCGTCATAGCTAGCAAGAAGTATATTCAGGACAGACACTGCGCCACATGTACAAGTGCTTTGGGTGCTCAGATCACCTCTGCCTGAGTCACAGCTGCACCACTCTGTACATTGTGCCTGGGCATTTTCCATGCAAATGGGCTGCCTTGCCAATGGAGGACGAACCACAACAAGAGTGGGAACATGCCACTGCCTACCATATACAGGCACCGGAGAACGTAGCCCAACCCATGTCAAAAGGAACTGGCCACAAACTGGAATTTACCAAGCTGGTGGGATTGAAATGTCAGTCGCCTACCTTGAATGCCTCGCTCTGCCTTACATCGCCTCCCCAGCAAACGAAATTTTCTGAAAGGAAGGCAATCACTTCTGGAGCACAGAGCACCTCACGGCAAAAGCTGTCTGTATCCTGCACACAGTGCAAAAAGATGCCATTGGCACACAGCATGACAAAATCATAAAACAGAATCGCAAAATCATGGCACAGCAACTGGCTGTGGTGTGAGAGGACGGTTCTCCAGTGTAGGCCTTGCTTGAAAAACTAAGCAACTGCACTTGGAACAGCATGACAAGCAGGAAATGCGGCAGCCACACCTCGTGCTCTGGGGCATGCACGTACACCCAAAGGAACTTGAGCTCTCGATGAGCCCGTGCAGCAGCATCTCTCCAACTCTGATCGACAAAAGGAGGATGCTGAGATCCATAAAGGAACTCGAACCTGTCGCTGAACTGGCGTGCTTGGCATACAGAATTTTCTTCAGCATGGCTTCGTTGATAGTCATCTGAACAATCGGCAAAACAATTTAGCATATCCATTTGCTGGAACTGAACTTTGCGAAGAGACATGGCCAATTGCAGCTCTGTTGCCTCTGCTGTCTGGCGAGATAGAATCATGGAATGTTGAGGTATGGACACACCATCAAACATTCCTCCAAATCAATTTTGCTCCAACGGCTGTGTACCCTTCTCCAAAACCATGTGCAGATGTGGTTTCTCAAGAAAAGGGCAGGTGACAGCAGGTGAGATATCTTGGCTGCTCAATTGCTTAGGACAGCTCCCACCAAGGTCAGCTGCAAACAGGAGCCCATCGAATACACTTAAATTAACGTTGGGCCTGTTGGTGCATGCTGTCAAGCGATGGCTGCATATTGCCTACCTCTCAATCTTAGTCTCCTTGACCAGGGTGCAAAGACAGTGGACATCATAACCGAATGCACAAGCCCCAACGCCTTGCGTAAGAGGGTGAATGGCAGCCGCATCAGCCCACCCAGGAGGCTGGCAAAGGAGTTTGACGCAGCACCATTTCCCATATCTGATCCTCTGCTATTGCTGCCAGCAGCTTGATCCCCCCTGGACGCAGACAGCAGGCTCTGGTGCTCCTGAATGTCACCTGGATCTGCCAATTCTGCATCAGCAGAACAGGGAATTTTCACACATCACAACAACAGGGCCTGGTTGTTCCTGTCCCCCTCACCATCACTCCACGTGCAAGGACCTTGTCTTGTCATGTCTTTTGGACAATTGCAACAAATGGAATTCATGCACATCCTAGACCAGGGGGATGCCTGCGCATGTTCGTTCCTTCTCATAAGGCCAGCCTTCAACAATATGACAAGGGGAACTTTACCTTTTCCTCATGTGGACCTAGCTTGGTGCCAAGTTGCTGAGAAACCTGCTAGGTGTGGCTTATACAGCCTCATCGCTCCCAAACCCTGGATGTACTACGAGTGCATGTTTGTTAACAATGTGACACAAACAAATGCAGACAGACAATATCAGCCACCATCAGGGAACAAGATTTGCACTTGAGGATGTGCATAAAAGTACACCACTCTCCAGTGTTGATGCATCCTGACATCATATCAGCAACCACCCAGTGATGAAACAGTAGATGGCCATTCAATGTCGACATTTCGAGTTTGTATGGCAGCAGCTGAACACAGAAATCCAATTTATACACTCTGAACACCACACTTGGAATTGGTCGCTTGTGTGGACTTTGGGATGAAGATTTGAGGGAGTTTCCCACAGCCTGTCCAAAAGTGTTGAATGAGGAGTTGAGCAAAGAAATTGCATATGCTTTCTGCACGCTGGTGATTTATTGAGCTTGGAGGGATGAACTGTCAACGATGGAATCGAAAGTAGCATTTGCATGGTGTAGAACAAGAGTTAATGAACAACGTCCACATCGCTGAAGCGTACACATCTCTGGCATTCCTGTTACATCTTGATAAAAATGGTCCTGGTGGGTATGAGCCGTTGCACTCAGAGGAGACATGGACATTCGACTACAGATTCACGGTCCCTGCAGAAGGGCCCGTCTTACATTTGTTTCCTGCTGTGATTTATTCTTTTTCACTCTCAAGTGATAAACAGGTTATCAATCAATTAATCAGTCCGTTAATCGATGGATCGATTGATTGATCAACCAATCAACTAATCAGCAACGACAGTAGCAACCTGACCCTCGGTTTCAGTATTTGCAGCTATCGAACGCAAGCACACATCGCACATGCCTGCCCACCCCAGCAGCGCAGCACGGCGCTGGGTGACCCACGCGATTGGCCAAGTCATCTGGGGTTAGTACCCGGGCAACACGGCACCAGGCGGTGGCCAGCGGCAAACCCAAATCCCGCGAGCAAGGCCCTCACTTCAATAATCGCGACTGCGTCCGATTGGCCCCCAGCGCGTGATCACCCTGCCGAAGCAGTCGGTTTACTGCTGGCTCCCCCAGGGGAATCATCTGCCGTCGAAATCAGCATTGGCGCCGCGGCCCCCTCCCCTATCCCGCCCGCCCGCCAACATTCCACACAATCACGCCAGGGGCCACTTTCCCAACCTGACATGTACATGTTGACAGCCCTCTCCAGGTTTCCGCTGCAGGCCTCCAGGCAGAACCTCGCGTGCCCCTCGTCGCGGGATCCAGTCAGCGCCATGAACTGCCTGACGCCCTCCTGCACCCCGAGCCCATCTCTGCCCGAACCCCCCGCGCGCCCATCGCCCTGACCGGACCTGATGGCCTCCGCCGCCCTGCCGAAATCGCCCCCCTCCCTGTCCAAAGATGCCCTAGCCAGCGCCTCGCTGGCGCCCGTCTCCCGCGCCAGCCTCGAGGCGAGGGAGTCGCGAGGCGGCTGGCTCATGCGTGGGGGGTTCCTGGCAGCCCGTGGGCCTCGGCAGCGGGTTTCAGGATTGGGGGCCGCCCTTCAAGCGGTCCCAGGGCACCAACAGAAACAGCAAAATGCCGGCTGCGTTTTCGGATCGCGGGTGGCAGTGGGATGCGTCTCAGCACCTGGGACTGCGCCAGCACTCGCGCCGGCAGGTGTCACGGCCGGCACGAGGTCCGAAGGCACCTTTTGGGACAAGCTGTTGGCCCCCCCCCTCGCGGGTTGCCACGCCTGGGCGAACTGGAAAGAACTGGGACACGGGCGTTAGGCTGCATGGCCCAGTTTCGTGGGCGAAAAAAGGACTCTTGACCCCGCCCCCTTACGCACTCCTGTGAAAAAAAATAAGTCCAGCGCCATCCGAGCAGGTCCAGGCATGTCCGTATTCGCCCCTCCTCGCCAAAAGAGCTGCCTGTTTGGGGCAGTGTTCGTCAAATCGCAAACCAAGCCTTGCCTCCTTGACCTTCCAACGAGCGGAGAGTGTGGCCTGCACTGATGCGGAGTCGTCCAGCAGATGCTCGCTTGCTGAGCAACAGCCGGCGTTCATGCACGCCGCTTGGGCATGCCAGAAGGATGGGACAAGTGTCTTTGGGAATGGCGCGTTCCTGTTATCACACAGGAGGTGGGCCAAGAGAGGACCTGGCGAGACGAGGGCAAGAACGGTGCCGCTGGGATGCCAGGTTGAAGAACCGCCAATCAGCTCCAAGGATCAAACTGGCACCAATAGCCATGGTGATGACACGCAGGAGGTGCGACTATCTATGGGTGGACACGGGGCATCGCGAGCACCCACGTTCCCGAACAAACTGTACATATGATCGATGGAACGGGCAATGCTTCCTGAAGCAAAGCCATTTTCGCCCACAGAAGATCCAGAGCACCTCGAACACTGCAGCACAAACAGGACTACTCGATGGACTTTTCTGGACGTCTTGTGTGGTCCAGTTTCTCAAGGTGACAAAGGATGGTCGCAAAACATTCAAAGAGTGCCATCAGCACGCGCCCGCCAGGCAAGAAATCCGGAACCATCGCTTATGGAGGCATTCCCAAAAGCACAACAGCTTCCAATCAAAGGGAGATGACAGCTGCCTGTGTCTGGCCACAAAGCAACTAGTGTTTTTAGTCGCATGGAATGAGCGACATGCTTCCACCGATGCGGAACCTTTGGCAACACTAGGACTCTCGCACAGGCGAATTTCATTTCCCAAATATTACATCTTGCGCCTATTCCCCAGTGTGCATTTGGCTTCCATGTGCGCAGGCAAGACTGCGACTGTGCAAAATGTTCATTGAAAGATCGTGAGAGCCCAACAGCAGCGCCCTTGCAATCCAAACATGATGCTGCATGGAGTCTTCCCCAAGGAGCAAGCATCTGCACACAAACCCCCTTCACAGGTGATGCCACTGTGCTGGTTTGCTGAAATCTCCGGCGTCCTAGTGGTCACGCCCTTCTTGACGGGCAAAACATGCCCCACTTGATCAATGCTCTGCTGCCTATTGCGCCAGGAATTACTGTACCAAAAAATTGCAGACAATTCCAGATGCCACGCCCATGTATTGTTGTTGTCTCCCTAGCACCCACCTCAGAAAGATGGCATTCTCGCTCCCAAGACATTTCATCAATCGATCCCGCAAAATTGTGGCTTTCTCTACAGCTAAACACTGCGATCGCCCCACCGGCCTTCGTCAAGTGGCGTCACTTTCTCGTAAGGCTCGCCTTCACAGCGTCATTAATTTCCTCGATAGTGATGTCGTCCAAGTCTGCAGCCTGAATTTCAATTTGGATGCCCTCCAGGAACCCCTTGAAGAAATCCTTGGTTGAGGCCATCATCATCTTCTGCTTCACTGTGGAATTGTTGGGTGCCCTAAATTACGAAAACTCTCCCATCTCACATCTTGAATTGGACAACACATGCACAGACTGCATCGACGCAGCCATACATGTAGACACATGTCTTGTCATTTTCATGAATGTGGCAGGAATCTACTAACAAGGCAGCTCCAGCTGTAAGGGGCCCTGGGAACCAAACATGTCTCCAGTATAGGGGCCCATGTGCCATCGTCCTTGACTCCCAACCATAGTTATGGCATTTTTGGATACATCATTTGTATGATTTTTTCTTTGCATCAAACATGGATCGAATGAATTAGATACCCTTGGGTCCTTGGCCTAGAGAACGACTATGCACCAATGATTTGATAAAAGGAAATCAAGAAAATAGTCTACCCCAACATATCCAAGTGCAGAAGACTGCAGCACATTGCCCCAAGACCTGATTGGCAGTCCCCGTTAAGGTAGCTTAACGCTCACGATCGGCCATCTTCATGACTTGCTGCTCTATCAGCCATCCGTTGGGACATGCTTCCAAAAGGGAACAAATATTGGATGGTGTACAGTGTGATGATCTTGGGACATTGAACAGTTGCGCTAAGATTTTCGTGGTCACAGCATGGCCTGGAAGATGGAAGGGCTTAGACTGCCATAGCTATTTTTACAACCACAAGTCATAGAACTGAAGGCCAAGTTCACACGAGCACCAAAACTACAGCTGCGCAGATCTCATGGGAGAGTCACTCACCAGTTGACGAATACCAATTTGTCAAAGGAGCGATTCTCGTTTGCCTCGTAGTGGTAGTCAAGCACTGAGGACAGTAAAGCAACTGTCAGCATCGATTTTGTAGTGCACGAAATTCGCAAGCAGCTGTTGCAACGTTTCTTTTATCCCAGATGGAGTCCATACATAGCTGTTGGGATCCTTCCATCCAATCATGAAATGCGACTGCACAGATCTGTCCTGGCTTGAAACCTGAATTGACTCTTCTCCAGCACACCAACCTGCATATCTGCATTCATCTTCTGGAAGATTCGCAGTAAATTCCTCAAAGGTCGATTCTGGACCACCAGTGTCTCCCAGAACAACCTACAAGCACAAAGCCGCGAGTGTGGGCATCCATTGCTTTGGAACGTTCAATGAACGTTGTCAATGTACTTTGAGACTGACAGCTTTTCTAACAAACCAGTCTTGGATGTGCTGTCTTCATAGCAGCAACAGCGATGTCAAATGCGAACCAACGAAACCAATGAAGCCTACTCACCGTGGTCCCCTCAGCATTGATCTTGAACGTCATCCAGGAGTACTGCATCACACACACCACATGTTGTTCAGAATGGATTCAACACACCGCAAGGTCACTGCCTATGTGTGTTGCAAATCAACTGGTGAGTGGGGGCATGTCTACCCATATGAAAGAATGGGGAACCAATTATCGTTCTTGACTGCTTCTATGTCCATGATCTCCCACAAGGTGCAAGACTCCGTTTATGCCTAGTGATGGCCAAGGATCTTAACCAAGGAGGCAAGGAAATAAATCATCACCATTGTTCCAGGGTCAGACGAGACCGAGATCCTGGGAGCGTTTACACAAGATCAATGCATCCAGGCTGCACTGGGCACCAATGCGTCCCGTTCTCACCGTCTTCCTTCCCTTCATGAGTTTGTACTCCTGCACTGCACTGTCTTCAACGGCAATGCCGCTCATGGACACCTGAACAGCGCCAAAACTCGCATCACATGCCATTCTGCCCTCAGGCTTCAGAAAGCTCACAAACGTGATCCAGAAGCGTCGCTCGCGAGCCTCGGGGCGCGCACACAAAGCCACGACGGGCGCAGCCACAGGCGAGGGCCAACACGCATCCAATCCCCGCCATCTTCGCAGCGCCGCACGCGCGCCTCACGCTGCCCTCAGCGCACTGCTCCGGCCACACATAAAGGGCCATTGTCTGCCTCCAACACGCACCTCCCAGCATCAACCCAACCACCATCCGCCCCAATGCCCTGAACAGGTGGCACCGCGCCCAAGTGTCCCTCCTGCTTCCGGGGGCGCACCCAACGGCGCCGCGAATCTCCCGCCATCCCCCGCGCAGCCTACCTTCCCCGCCGTCGCGCTCCCCTTGGACTCGGTCAGTGAATTCGCCTTGGGCGCCGGCGCGGGCTTGGCAGGCGCCGCGGGCGGTGGTGGGGGCGCCGCCCTGGCCGCTGGCGCCTTGGCCACGGGCGCCGCGGCCGCTGATGAGTTGGCCCCGGCGGCGGGCCTGGACGCCGCCCCGCCGATCGCTGCGCTGCCGATCCCGCGCTTCTGCGCGGCCTGGCGCGCGGCAGCCGCGGTAGGGCCCGCCCCAGCGCCGGGCTGGCCGCATCCCGGGACCTGCATGTCCAGGGAGTGGAAGAACGTGTCCTTGACCTGGGTGAGGTCCTCCTCCTTGATGAAGCCCGCGTCCAGGCCGGCCTTGATCTGCTGGGCCTTGACGAAGCCCGCCTTCACCACCTCGAAGTCCTCCTTGCTGATCAGGCCCTCGTCCAGGGCCGTCTTCGCCGTGCGAAGCGTCGCCAGCTCAGCCATCTTTGGGGTGCTCCCTGCCGGCGGGCGGCGACCCTGGGGGAGGCGGGTGGAAGGGGACCGGGAGGGGGGGCCTAGGAGAGGGAGGACAGCCGTGTCCTGGGCTCTTTAAGGTGGCCGTGCGAGGGGCTGCGGGCGCCCAGGAGGTGGAAGGGGGGGGCAACGGTTGGACGCCACACTGAGGTACAACCACCGCCTTTGGGGCACATTTTAATCTTTCCTTTTTCTCCACCCATGTTTCCCAGGTTTCCTTGTTTTCCTTGTGTTTTGTGTGGATGCTACAACCCTGTTCCTGCCTCCCTGTTGGTCGAAAACTTTTCTATCCTACCTGAAGACCGGTAGGTATAAAAACTCTGCCTTATCGGTCTCCTGGACCCGCATGTGTTCACATGTACGTGTACGAATGTACATGCGTGTGGACATGTACAGGAAGGCATGCACGCACATGCGTTCCCCATGCATGGAAGGACCCTTAAACGACACGTACTCGGATGGTGTCAGCCAGCATCCCATCTCAACCCGTTCGCCTCGCGGTGAACGACTTAACTACGACTCAATCCTGAATTCGGCCCCTAATCCCATACTCCTGCACCAAAACCACATCTGACAGAACTCCACCTTCGCTTCCGCCGGGTGGGCAGGACGGAATGGAAACAACATAGGGTGGGGACCGAGAGGGATGCCAAAATAGCGGGCAACAGCCAGCCCCTCTCCCCCCCCCCAAAAAAGAAAAAAGGACGCCTGAAAAACTCCAAGAGTATCAACCTGCCAGCGGCCCTCGTTGAATGTTTTGGACTAAACAAAAGTAGTCGATGGCCAGAAACAAAAGGGTGGGACCTGAAATAACAATTCAAAAGTAGCTGCCAATTCAAAACATCGCGACAACCCACCCAACTGCAAAATCCCCATTCACAGAATAGTTAATTTCAGTTTCGTCATGCAAAGGAACAATCGCCTGCGCCTCGTTATCTTTCCAGCTGTCCAACCAAACACATAATAAAGTCTCACAATATTGAATGCCCCTTCTTTCCCAATTCAGTCTGTTTCAGTTTCAACCTCCCTCCTGGTGTATCTGGGTTCTCATGACCTGGCCCCTGAAATGGTGTTGCTGCAAGGCTGACCTGAGTCCCAAGGCAACATTGACCGGTTTAATTGAGTCTCACCTGCCATACTCGCTCCTTCCTGTACTGTACACTGCTGTTGTGTCTTCAGTAAATCGCAGTACAGTATTGCATAGATTTTGGGACCTGCAGAATTTTGGTCATTATTGCGCTGCAGTCCACTACCAACAAGGAACAGATGTGAGATGTCCCTCACTTCGCATGAGCGAATGACCTCATCTTGAACTACTCCATGGATACCACCCTGGCATGTCACCCTAGATACTGGAATGTCACACTCGCTCACAGAGAATCTGTTTTGTACCCGTGCGAAATGACAGCACGTGGGTTTGTTGCTTGAGGTACTGTTGTGCACAGCACCAACCTCCCGTTGCATTATGTCTCCTGGCCTGGCTGCTTACTTGTGGATGTTTTGAATCTGCAGCTAATGCGTTTCCACACACCAACACAACATAGGCATGGCAAAACTTGTCGTCAATGTGCTATTCGGAGGAGGGTCAGCTGTCTAGTAAACTGCAATATCATTACACAATAGTGCTACATTTGCAATCTTCCCAGATTGGCCCCCAAAATCAATTGTTTGTATCGAGCAGCAGAATGAACGTGTTGACCACACACTCATCGCCTGGAAGGTCCCTGTGCACACAACAACAGAAAGTGTAGGTTGTGTTACGTTCAATTTGTTTTGTGGCCCAGAGTACATCCATCCATGACAAGCAATGAGACCACACTCAAGGACTCTTGTTGCGCAACCTTTCGGAGGATGGACAAGAGTCTCACTTAACAGTTGCCGTTTAAACGGGGGTGCACATTGCACAGCCTGGTTATTGTCCAAATAACACATTTCTTGCAAGACTTAAGTTGCAGCAAACACCCTGCACACACAATGGGCCGGATACAATACAGCCGTGAACTTTCCCAATCGCTTTTTGCCAATAGAATGAAATGCAACCACCAACAGCTGTACACATTCCACCCACCTCTGCCTTTCGAGTTTTTTTCTTTTGCTCGTCAGATGTTGCTTCGTCAGCTTTTCTCTTTCCTCTACTCCTGGACTGTTGACCGTTGGCGACTGCCACATCCTCCATATATCCCATACCAGACGTCTGCATCCAACAGAGGGGAACCATCATTAAAAGATAAGTGCTGTCACAAAGGAAGGCATATATTCGCTGAATTCCTGGCACCCGCAAACAATCTGCAAATGATTGTGCTTTGTTGTCACACAGCACACCACTGGCCATTGCACGGACCCAGTCGATACTGGGTGTTCTGCAACTACACAAATGTCCCTGGGCTTTTGAAACTGCCCATCTGGGATTAAACAACCATGGGGTAGCGACAGCTGCCTTCCATTGCACATGCCAAGGTGAAGGCACCCAGCACACAACAGGATAAAACATAGATAAGGAACTAATTCACACCATGGACACAGATCAGTGCTATGGCACTCGTCTGCACCTCACAGTCTCGACAGATTTTGTACCCAACCATAGGAGTGGGTCAAAAAGAATCAAATGCGTGCCTTGCCAAACAAGCACAACAGAAATCAAACCTACGAACGCCCTCCTCCCAACCACCCCAGCCACCCATGCACCCCCATACACATTTCCAATGCATGTGCATGTCAGCCAATTTCCCACCTGTGCCCCATTGCCGCTGGCATCTGTTTGTCGCCGAACCTGCTCCAGCCTATCTGCAGGAGCCCCTCCAAATAAATGGATCTCCACCATCCGGTTAGGACGTGCAGCCTCCGCATCCAACGCACCAACGTACCTCGTGGCCTGCGTCTTCAGGTCCTTCCTCTCATCCTTGTTTCGAACTTCCTCTGCTGCCTCCCTCAAGTGAGGAGCAACCCCTTTGATCCTGGGAAACACCTGGAAACAGAAACAAGTACTTCCTTACAGACACCAGCACAAGACACAGTGGTTATCTTGCATGTCACTACGGAATAGCGATATTGAGGCAGGGTCAGATTCCATAGCTGAACAACCTGAAAACTAGTTCACAGAATATCAAACACCCACATCCACAGGAGTGGCCTGACATGAAAAAGAGCCAACCAATCAACACCACAGTGGTACTCTTCAAACTTAAACACCCTCCTGCACCCTCATTTTTCACAGCATTAGCAACACATTCAAGCACCCTGTTCGCATGGGGATGCCTATTGCATAATACAGTTTCTTCCACATTCAAAGGAGGGAACAACATCCTGCTTGGCATCTGCTCAGCTTCACCCATGGCATCAGTGGCAGCCCAAAACCTCCACTAATGTTGCTTAATGTGAGCAGTGGATACACCAACAACATGCTCAGCACTGCACATAGAATTGATCGAGTTTTCATGCAGGCACACAAACTGAAAGTCAGGGTACAAGCCTACCCTCGCCTAAGCTCTTCAAGGACTTTGCAGGTTACACACATCCCGCAGGTACAATGACAGCTGTGCCTTTGTCAGCTAGCCTCTAATAGCAACTGACCTTGACAATCTTCATGGCCACCAGCAGGGCATTGTGCTTCAGTACATACTGCTCCTCTTTCAAGTAAGCAGTCAGCTGTTTCGCCAGACGGTATTGCCATCGCCAGTTTATGGTCAGGTAATGCTCACGCGATACTTTGTTGTCCGTGTTTGAAATCGAGCACTCTTTGTTGAACAAACTCTCATCGTTCTGCCAATCCAAAAGGAACAACAACAATCTCAACACAGCAATACAGATGGGGAAGAGCAGTTGAATCAGCAAGCAAGATACAGCTACATTCAGACACTCTTGTGATGGCGTTTGCTGCAGGGTTCTGCCACCAAAAGCCTGAGTTCCAACGGCACATCTTGCTGCTCACAAGCTGGCTTGAGCTAGCCTAATCAAATCCTCTGGAAGTGCAGATCTTTGTGAAATGCCACAAAGAATATGAATCCATGTATCCACAGCAACCTCTCAGAGAAGTATCATACTGCTAACCTGCAGCTACCACGACCAAACTGGGTTGAGCAAGATATTCTCCATGTTTAGACACTGTGTTCTACCCTCAGCCCAGTAACTGGAACCTGAAGAGACATCACTGGCATGCCTTCTTACCCGCCACCGCTCCATGACTCCAAAAACCTTTTCCAACAGCACACCAAGAGCTGTTGCTTCCTGGTCAGTCATGTTGGCCATGCACGGCACGATCTCCTTTACCAGCTTGTCAAACACCAGAATTGTTCTGAAACCAGGCACTTGCAGCTCATTCATCAACATGACAAAGTGGAAACAGAAATAGGCTTCAAGGGGCCCCACGCGCAGCCTTGGTAGGACGCAGTGATGCAGAAAAGCCTCTGCGATCAGTTGCGGTCCACTCTTGATTTGCGTGAGCAACGTGGCCTTTGTGCGGCTCAGCTGTTGCTTCACGTCCTCCACACGCTTTGCATGGCGAGTGGAGTCATGCAACAATTGGCGGTGGCAGCCATTCAGGGCCTGGATCTCTCTATCCAGCAGGACCAGCTGGTCCCTTGGAGTGTCACGGAGGCGCTGGAGATAACGTAACTTGTCCTCCCTCATTTTCATCATCTCCTGCACATGGGCCAAGAAGCAGACAAAGTCTCATCTGAAACCAGGATGCAGCATGACGTGGTGAACAGAGCACAGCCGGGCTGCATAGACATATCCCTCAAATAGGGATGAGCAGTAGCCGACTTCCCAGTTGAAATTAGGGTATGGTATGACAGAATGGGCTGAACACAATGTGTGTGGGTGAGCATGCAATCATACTGAGTGGGAGCAAGATGCACACTGAGTCCATGCAAAACAAGTCAACTAGAGCCACAAGACATCTCTGCTGTTCATGCCTACCTGCACCCTCTTGCACTCGGATTCGTATTTGTCCTTTGGATAAACGAGGTCATAGGCTGACAGGCTCCAAAATAGAGCATAGAACTCCGGAGACAGGTTTGTCCACAGCTGCACATCTTTCAGTGGGGTGAACGCCTCCACTGCCTTGGCCAACCCACTGAACGTCAGGCCATCCCCATTGCCGTTCTGTTGTGCGTACTCCACACCTTCCATTTTGCTAGATTCGTTGCCGATCTCGCCATCTTCTGTTTCAGCGCTCTCCATGGGTTTCAGGAGAGGCCGGAACAATTGAAAGGCCTCAGCAGGATTCAGACCATAGTCATTCACCAAGCTGTCCAAGGGCGGTAATAGCTTTTCATAGGCCTCTCTGGACATTGTATTCACAAGGAAGTCCAAATACTGGGAGGCCACCTCGTTGGCCTTGTCAGTCCACTGCATCAGGAATTTGACATCTGAAGCCACAGGGTTGATGGCCACCAGGCGTCTAGCCTTCTGCAGCAGGATGAGCATGGGGAAGGCCAGCTTGTTGTCAGAATTGCCCTGCACAACAAGGCAAGCAGGATGGTCAAGTTTATCCAATTAGTGCATCAAACAATGAGCAACTCCACGGTTTCAGATCAGAAGTGAGTCTGCAAAGCCCAGAGGACATGCTTCCGATCAGAGCAGCACCTGTTGCCACAGTCGGATGTAAGTGGCAAGCTGTCCCTCACCTGCAGCAGTGCATCCAGCAGTCTCTTAGCATCCCTTCCACTACTGCCCACAGTTGGAACCAGGTGTCTGGGGCAGAGGAACGCCCTCTGCAGTGCCCTGGAGCCAGCCATCGCCTGAAGCTGATTCTCGCTGAGGTCCATGAACGACTCGATGCCAGTCATGGACTTGATGATGTCTGTCAGCACCAATGGCATGAACATGTCTCCTGATTTGACTTCCTTAACTATGAGCTCAAGCAGCTGAGTGATCTCAAACCTCCAGCTGTGGATCTTGCACACGACTCCTATGAATCTGGACAGGTTCTGGACCCACGGTGCAAAACCCACGCCAGTATCAGTGTCAATCTTCTCCCGCCCGTCGCAGAGTTTGTAGCACAGGCAGTGCACCAGTGCGCCGAACAGCAGCTCCGGGCAGTAGTTGAGTGCCTCAGCATAGCACTCGTGCAGGTTGCTGTACTGCTCTGCGGCCTGTATGATTTCCCATGCTACCGAAAAGGGTGCGCCCGCAGCTATATGCGAGAGCCTCCTTGCCAGCGGCTTCAGCAAGTCCCTCTGCTCCCTCCTGTCCTGTGGCTTGAACACGCGCTTCAACACTTGCTTTGTCTGGTGCTCTGCCATTTTGTCTGCCCCATCCAGGATGGGCACAGCAGGCATCAACGTCTCAAGGCAGCTGAACACGATGGCACGGGACTCGTAGTCTAGCACGGACATGACTTCATATGCCTCCCACGCCTTGGCGGGGCTGCTTGGAATAAGCATCAAACCTGGGAGGATAACATGGGCCAGAATGTTCTCCACAGTTTCAGGCCTGATCTCCTCCACGTATGTGCTCTGGCCCCTCGCATCGTCTGTGTGATGGTAGTACAGAGCCTCATGTTTCATCACCCTACACACCTTGTCAAAGAGCCGCAAGTCTGTGTGGATGTACAGGCCCAGGTACTCCAGCAGGAGGTAGGCCCTGCGGTCCAGCTTTGGACCCGGCGGCTCCCTGGGATACGGCTCCCCACGAAAGTTCCCATCAAGGAGATACTTCCTCGCAAACTCAACCCCCCCTGGCACAATCTTCACGTACACTGGGGTTATGAGCTTGTCGATGGCGCTCTGCAACGCCCTCTGAAACGGAGGGTAGGCCGCATCGGCCCATGCCGCCACGCCCCTCATCTCCTGCAGTTCCCTCAACACGAAATCAATCTGGTCCATGTTCAGGAACTCGCCGTACAGCCCCAGCCGCTGGTTGTCCTCCGGCAGCAGGCCCCTGACCCTCTCCTCAATCCGGCCAGCGTCGATCGCCAGGGCGCCCATCAGCCCCACGCGCCGCTTGGCGCCGTCCTGCCCGTGGCTGCCGGACTTGTTCAGCCGAATCTCTGCGGTGGCATTGACCTGCTCTATTGTTGCCACCAGCCACTTGTCCGTCTTCTCCACCCACTGCTCCATGGGCGGCCCCACGTGCCGCGCCAGCCGGCCAAAGTCCACGTAGCCCTCCGTCACCAGCCTGGCCATCTTGGCCAGCACCGCCGCGGGAGTGGGCACGCCCAGGCCCTGGTATCCCCGCAGCTTGAAGCCCAACAGGTCCGCCAAATGCTCCCTGTTGAAGCGGCTCAATACCCGAAACGACCCGTTGAAGTTCTCCTCCGGCAGGGCGTCCACGATGACATCCAACACCCGGTGGGGGTCGAGGCGAAAGTCGCCAATGTACGCCTCCATCAGCGCATCGAACGCCTCGACATCGAAGTCGCTCCTCCGCAGGGCAGCCGCCAGGGCGACCATCTTCGCGAAGCCCTCCGACTCCTCCTGCAGCAGCTTGTACCGCGGTACAACCAGGTTGGCCCTCTGCGCCCTCAGCGCCTTGCCCTCCTTCTTCTTCCAATCCTCAGCCGGGCAGGGCAGCATGCTCATCCTCTCCAAAAAGTCCAAGTCCGCAGTCTCTTTCAATTTTCGGCTCGTCAGCACGCCGTCGCTGACCAGCGCTCGGGCGGCCTCCACGAGCGCGCCCCTCACGCCGCCGTCCCCCGCCCTGGCGTCCGCCTCCGGGTCCACCAAATTCCACAGGACCCACATGCTGTCGAGGACGATCTCGCTCACTTCCGAGGCGCCCGCCGATGCCGCCACGCCCTTCAACTCGGACACCGCGTCCGGCACTGCCTTTGCGCCGTGCGCGGCGGCGTCCAGGACGCCGTACACCGCCATGTCGATGCGGTCGTCGTCCATGGCCGTTGAACGAACCTGCGCCCGGCCCGACGCTTTGCGAGCGCAGGGCCAAATGCCTGCGCTCCTCATCGAAGAAACCGCCAACCAAAAGAAGTGCAAAACCACAGTTCCTCACATTCCCTGGATTTTCTCTTTGTTTCGCTGCTGCTGTCCGCACAGTGCGCAGTCAGGAGTGATCAGAAGGCAGGCTGAACAACGCTGGTTGAATGTTGCTGAATGCGTTATGGCCACCAGGCTCAAATATTGGGGCAGCGTTGGAGGACTGCTGCTGGTGCTTGTGCTATGTTGTGTTTGTTGGATGGTGAACAATTGACGGAAATTACGGCAGGGTGGCAAACCTCGGCTTCAAGGGCCTCCCCAGGAAGGATAATCGTGGTTGTGGAGGCCCGCACACCGCGAATGGATTTTCCACACGAGTCACCAGCGTAGCACAGGGGTCGTTGTGAGAACAACCCATGATGAAGCCCAGTTGTTGATCCACATCCTCCAAACTCTTCGGAGAGCTTGAAAACCCTTGAGGTGACAGCAGCGACCTTCGCAAAATTCTGGGGCATTCGCCATCACACACACTTTCCAGTACTCAAACGCTGCTGGCGTTGGCCAATGACTCCAATTCACCGGGGGCTCTCTGTCCTTGGGCGCCCCAAGCCCCACGGCTCCCCTCCCGAATACAAGTCCCTGCCACCATGGCCACCATACCACCCCCCGTCCGCTACCTCTACCTGCACGGCTTCCTGAGCTCCCCTTCCTCCGCAAAGGCGTCAGAAATCACCAAGCGCCTGCGAGCCCGCGGCGCCGACGTCGTGGCCCTGAACCTCACGTCGGGCAAAGCATGCAACCCAATCAGCTGTTCTGGATGCATCGATATCATGGACCGTCACTGCCGCGGCAGCCGGGCGCCGGTCCGCGTGATCGGCTCCAGCATGGGTGGCTACCTCGCCGCGCGCTACGCGTGCCTGCATCCCTATCGCGTGGACCGCATCCTGCTGCTTAACCCCGCTTTCAACTTTTCGGGCGTGCTGGCGGCGAACGTTGGAGCCCAGGCGATGGACGCGTGGAAGGATAGGGGGCACAGCGAGTTTGAAGGTGCGTTGGTTCCCAGGGGCGTAAGGGGCATCGGTCCTCCGTGGTCGATCGTCGCAGGCTCGACATCTGGATTTTGCCGGCGTCAAGGTTTTGATTGTATCAACACGGCAAGACTGGGACGCCGGCACGGGACGCGGAACACAGGACGAAGCGGCGTGTTGTTTTCATGATGCACCTGTGATGATGATCAACACGCTACATTAAAAATAGGGCCAGGATCAACGTGCTGCGTGTTCCCAAATCTCTGCAATGCGCCAGAAATATACATCGGGGGGGCGGGGAAACGGCGACGAAAGACGCAGCTTCGGATATTCCTCAAAGTCCCACTGGCAGTGTCCATTTAAAAAACTTCTGACAATTCCCAAATTACCAGTCGAATACCGGGTTGTCGGGCATAGCCGGACAGCTGTGCTGTGTTCTTTGCAGGCACTTTCGATATCTCGAATTTGTTCTGAATCGTTCGGCGACTTTTGCACTACAAGTGTTTGGTCCACAGTATGGTACCACAGCTTTATGCACCACTCAAGACAAGGCGGCAGTGCTAGCGCACTTAGTGCGCTGCGACAAATGATTGGGAGTTTGTGCTCATCACATAGTCTATGTAGCGAGCACAAATTTCCCGTGATTTGTTGTAACTGCTTGTGCCGGTATGCCTTGCTGCTTCCCTTGGGAGGGGCCTCCGCAGAATGCAGGGAGAAACAACACAACCAACAGAGAAATTAGGACAAGGCATTCATCGAGCCATTAAAATAGCAGCTTGGAAACGAAGAGTTTACTTCGCCGCCTGATGACAGCCCGCTGTCGAGAATTTCGATAGGGGCAGTTATGTCCCAGCGAAATACGCAAGTTTTCTTTCAATTTGCCTTGTTAAAACTCACATGAATTGAGTCACAGTACATTAAATGCGATTCGAATGTAAATAAGATTCACCACATTGCCCTTCTAACTAAGTGATTTTCCCAGCAAATTTGATGAATATGAAAACCATGATTGAGTCCAGTCAGTTGAGTTCAATTTAAGCTGAATCGGCAATTCCGGCCGTCTGTTTGGTTGCTCAGCACACAGACACAGAATGGAAGTTGATGTGCATATTTCACATTGTGCGCTGTGACGCCGCTCCGAAAACTTCGCATGCCTCATGGGACACGCGATCCACCCCATGCACGGTGCACGAGGATGTCATCATCATCTTATCATGAAATGGTTGAGTGCCACTTGTGCTCGCCAACGAGTGATGAACTTTCGCGCCTGGCAGGCCCAGTGGGACAGCCAGTGGACATCCCTTGGTCGTTTGTCGAAGATTGTCGGAGTCACCCAGATTTCCCCAGGGCAAAAAAGCCCACTGCAATTGTTCATGGCATCCATGACGAAGTGGTGCCCATCCAGTACTCCCGCAAGCATCAGGCGGCGAATCCAAACCTCGTCAGACTTGTAGAGGTGGAAGACGATCATGCGCTGCTCAAGTCGGAGAGTCTGGACAGGGTTGAAAGGGTGGCCATGGAGCTTTTTGAGCTGGGTGGCTGAACTGCAGCACCCGACAGTGGACGATCATATTGTTGTACAGATCTTGTGACCAGCTCAGATGCTTGTGATCTTAAGATTTGCAGCAGCAGTTAAAGATCCAGGCCATCCCACAAAGTGAATCAGTCTTCCAGAACGAAGACCAATCGCTGGCTATGAGACATAAGCGATCCACCCATGGTGCTCACTCTGTGGGCAACTCGCCCAGGTTTCTCTTCCTGGCACTGCAGGGCCGCCACCACTTGATGTAAAGGATGCAGCTTCAACAACTGTTTGCTCATGTCTTGTGTGCTACCGTTGGTGCCAAAGGTTCGAAGGCCTTCGGTGCCTCGGTGGACATCAATGGTCACACGTGGAGAGATCTGCTTCAAATGCTACTTCTGTCTGAGTTTAGAACCCATTTGCCGGATCTGCAAACCTCCATGCATTCCATCCAGTGTGGGTGAAGTCGACATCAATTGCGTGCCAGCAAAATATGGCTGGTTTTCCCCAAATCCGACGGTAAGAAGTGTGAGTGGCACAACAGACACAGACCACAAGCTTGTTCACGAATTTTGATTCGGTTACATGGATCGAGCTTCGTCGAAATGCAGCCTGCACTCTTATGAGGCACATGTTTTGATGGTTTGCATTTCATGCTAGTCCCAAACTTTGGGGTCCTTCAGCAAATGGCTCCATGGGTGAACGAATTCCACAAAAAGATGCTCCTCGAATGGTCAATTTGACCTGTCCATCTGTCTTCCCAGAAGTGAAGACGTCAGTTGTGCCACACAGCATGGAGTGGGCTACAAGTATCCAGCGGCTTATGTACCGCTACTTTGCTCAGGCATCATGCAACCAACTGAGTAGCAGGGCTGTCCAGCCACACACCATTGTGGGATGCACAACATCGAGTTACTGCAGCCTTGGTTGACGACTGGCAAGTGGAGGCCCAAGGAGCAGGTTCCATAAAAAGAAACAATTTTTGTTGCACACCAGTTCCCATAAGGATCTACAGTGTTGAATTCTACACTTGATGATCTTGAGTACGACCAGTTTACCATCTTATTCTGAGAGGACAAAGTTGACACATTTTGAATTGTTATCACTACTTTTTGGAGTGTGTTGCCACCTGACAGACGAGTCAACCTCGCTCCTGGAATCTCATTGTGATGAGGACGCTCTGACTTGCAGGTGTTCCAGTTTGAGCGTTTCACACAATCGGAGAAACCTGTCACCAAGTTTACTTACACACGAAGGTCGTCACAGCCACATCTGGTAAGCAGTACAGACTGGGTTCCACATAGGGGGTTGGATGCAATTCCAGTTAGGCTAAATGGGAATCTAGCACCACAACACAAGCACCAAGAGGTCAGAGGTCAAACAAGTCGGAACTGTCTGTTCCAACATCACTGGCTCTGACGTCTCAATGCAGGTGTCATGGTGCCAGCTGTTTAAACAGAAAAGTGTATCTTCTTCTGTTATCCCGCTTTCAATCCCCAGAGGAGCTGCGCGGTGATATGAAGTAACCGACGTTCACGCATTGTCACCGTGATGGCCATGACGAAATGGGCACCATTTGGCCATTGTGGCCAAAAATCACAGAATCACGTGCTGCTCCACGCTGCCCTCAGTCGGTGAACAGGGACTGCTCTGCTCAAGTATGCGGTCGTCGTGTGTCCCTTGGAAGCGACTGTGCAACAATCCGCCCCTGGGGAACGCAATAGGGCGTCAGCTCCAGTGTAACCCCCATTCAGTTAACGGGCAGGGGCCCCGCCGGGTACATAACTGATGCGATGGAGCACGACTGGCGGAGGGCGGCACATCCTGGCGGGTGCGCCGCGCCCGCTGCCCCCGAAGGGAGCCGCCCGTCGAGGTGGGAATTGCGGCCCCACAGCCATGGCCATCTCTGGATCCGACCGGAGTCAGACGTCTCCTGGGGAATTTCCTCAGGGCTGGTCCGAAGGCCGAGCCCCGGAGTAGCCCATGGAGCTGCGCCCTACCTTGCGGTGTTTCGTCCAGGCGGCGGCCGCGGCGGCAACGTTCCGGGAGGAGTTCATTTGGTACAGGGCACGATTGCCCAAGAAATTGGCGATCGAGGGGGCTCAACAGTGACGAGTGCCAGGCCAGGGCACGTGCCCAAGACCATGGGCTGCGCCCGCCGCCGCCGCTTGCTCGCCGGAAAGCAGAAGCGGCGGGTGAAGGCCATGGCTGCCAAACTTGCAGACGGGCAACGGTGCTTTGGATCACAGCCGGGTGCCCGCTTGGAGTCGGTGTTTGCGGGCAAGTTTTTTCCTTGTTTTTCTTTCTTGTTTTCTTTTTCTTGTTTGCGTGGGTGCCAGGCTCACGAACGTAGTTCAAATTGCAATATGCGCCTGCGACAGGGGGCCGTGCTGAACGGGTTTGTGCGCATGCGTTGTGGTGCAGCGTGGCGGAGCTCACAGCTGCGCTGCGTCAAATGGCCTCGGTGGGAGGGGACCCCTGTGGGCTTGGAAGGTGGCGGCCAATGACAGAAATGCGCACCACTGCAAGCACGAGAACAGGATTGGCGAGGTGTTGATGGGGCTTCGCCCGCCAGCTCAGTCACTGGACGACTCCGGTACTGGATTGATGGACTCGTTGCAGAGCACCGTTGTGGAAGATCTGAGCTGCGGTGGCACCGCTGCGGGGTGGCACCGCTGGGGGGATTTCCGCCGATACCCGAAACACGCCGCGCATTGAAAGTGGAGCATAGGACATTCTTGAAACGGCCGATGTGGGCCACTTGACGCTAACATTAAGTTTTGCGTCACAGGTGTGTTTGCTTCGTTGCGATTCGGATTGGAATGCAGGGCATTTGTCACACAGCGTTTGTGCTGTACACAATCCTTACATGCAAAAATCACAGCATTGCTCTTTTCCACCTGCAGTAACGCACACAGTTCCGGAGTGTTGCCTTCGGTTCGAGCACTGGTTGGTGCTTAACACTGGTCGGTGCCGCAAGTCGTGAGCACACGCGATTCACACGGGCAGCGATGCTTGTTCTGGTGAGGACTCTATGGGCATCGTTATTTGGAAGATTCTCAGCACTGCCTTATGAACGCCACCGCATTGAAGGTGCCAAGTAAATGGCCTGCATTTGAGACGAAGGAGATATAAGGTTTTCCAGATCGAACGCTATTTTCTAATACCTAATTTTCAAGTTTTCCAAGCGTGGTTCAGATCACCTCGAGGACGCCATCGCAACATTGCAAAATCTGCCCCCTCCCTTGTAAAGGACACTCACAAACGGCGCATGGAGTAGACAGATCAAGTTTGTGATGTAGCTGATCGCAGGAATCTTTACACAAATTATACTGGCTCCCAGCAGCGTGTTGCTGCCCGTTTGCAGTGCATTTGTGGCATGTCCCCTGACAATTTCTGCGACGGATTCAACAGTGTCGTTTTCCATTATTGCTGTCCCATTTCTGTTCCTGTGCAATGTGCCTCGAATTTTCTAGTGATACAAACCCCCCACACCCCTGTGATGTGCAAATACCAACTGCCTAGTGGCGCCCGCACTGTAAGCAAATCTACACTCCAAATGGATCCCCGGTTTTCGACAACCTGCTACCTCTCGTGTGTGTGGCCGGCGAGCACCGGCAACTAGTCCAAAATGAGCATGGAGGGATGAAACCTAGCCCGGGTAGTGAGAACCTGCCGCATCTTCTGCACCTTGAGCTGGAAGGACTGCGCCTGCAGGGCGGTCTTGTTGTCTTTTTCCTCCTGTTCCTTCATGAACCAATACTCAGGAAACCTGCATGACAGCAACGCTTTCATTTCAGAAAACTCGCCGTATCATAACATTCCTTGACATGGAGGTGCGCTTTGTGATATCGCCCAAGCGGTTGCAGTCCATTGAATCATTTCTGTGCGGACGGCAATGAACAAAGAAATCTGCCAAGCGCTGTAACCTCACAAACCTTTGCTGCAGCGTTGTTGACAACACCTTCAGCTGCCTTGCCCCTGCAACAACGTTGTCGCTCCGACACTCTGGGCATCTTGTTGCAGATGGTATGCAAGAGAGTATGGCCTGCGCAGTGCCCAGCTGACTCCCGTGGCCACAGGCCTCAAACAGGCAGCTTTGGCAGAACACGTGTCCACAAGCAAGCGCGATGGGCTTGAATAATGTGTCCAGGCAGATTGGGCATTGTAGATCCGAGTCGTCTGCTTCGCCATCCTGCAACACAGCAGTGCAACGATGAGCACACCTGGGCAATTAATCGTAGTTGAAGAGGTAACACCGCCTGCTCTCCAAGCCCACCCCCATCAGGTGGTGGAGTTGATAAAGTGCACAAGGCTGCAGATGTCTGGCCATCTAGGCCATGCACAAAGCAGACACCCCAGTTTACCTTGCTCTCGTTGCTGCAATCTTCAGAGTCAGAGGCACATGAATTCGACACTGTCCATGCCAGCTCCACCGCTGCCAATTCTGCCAACAGGGGTGAGTGCAGGAAGGATGCCCTTCCAGACTGGTCCTGCCATAGTTCTTTCAGATAGTCCTGGCCCCTCTCACCACTGTAGCGCTTGTGGTGCTCATCTATCATAGACCTTATGGCAACAGCATTGTCCTGCAACATAATATAAGATACCAGCAGCGCTGTCGGTGCCATTCACAAATTGTAAACAAACTACATAGCTAGAACAAAATATGGATAGCTGCAACTGTGTCTAGCCACACTTGTTCACCAGAAATACAGCAGCATTCTGTGCTGCATGACAACGCTGCAGCTGTCCACTGGCTGTATCAGATCAGGCCACAGCTGAAAGGAAGAGGTGTGATTGATACCGTTGTGATTCTGCTTGCACCTGATCATGATAAGTGCTCCAGAACCAGCACAGAAGATTTCGCAGCTATTAGTCGCATATTTGTGCATTTTTTGCAAGTGTCACACTGTGGATGAGCACCCACCTTTGCAAATTTGATGTAAGCCCCAGCATAGAAGGCTATGGTGTTGGTTTTGACTTCCACCTTCGTGTGTTCCGCCCCAGAGCACACAGAAATCTCCACCTTTTTCTTGTTGAACGGGCTCCACAGTTTGAAGACGTGCTTCAGAGAGTGGTGGGCGCTAATGATAGACTTCGCGCAAGTCTGGAACTGCCTGTGCCGATCAACAACACATCATGGTGAACACATTCCCACTAGTCGCGTGAGGCATGCTACTCCCTGAACCCAAACAATGGATTCATGCACTGCCAATCACCCCAAGTGCACTGGATGCAAGAGAAGCGTGCTCACCGAGGAAGCAGAAAGAGCTGTGCACTCCACCCACTCGAACCTTACGAAACCCCACAATGCCACGCGCAGATACGCCCGTCTACGAAATGCAGCCACGTCATCAGCCAATCATTGCACGGGGAGACAAGGGGCCGCCAACTGCCCGTCCACAATGTACTGTGTACATCACGGTAAGCACCGCAACATGTACCTCGGTGACGCCGGAAGCGAGGACGAGCGTGCATCCCTTCATGTCAGCCGCGAGTCCCGTGCGCAATCTGTCGCATCCCACACTCAGCACCTAGCACCTCATCCGCACGGCAGCAGCAAACGCCCCTTCGACCCCGCACAGACACCAGGCTGCGGCGGCGCGGCGCCCGCCCGCGCTTCAACCCACCCGTTGAGCCTCGCAACCTCCGCTTCCAGGGCATCGAAGAACTCGTCTTCGCCGACGCTGGACAGCAGCCCCCGCAGGTGGTCGGAACGCAGAGAAGCGCTGTGCCATGCCGCGGGGTACTGTCCGAGCTGGGCGCCCGTGCCTTTCATCCGACGGATCTGTCAACGACCTGGGGAGGCAGCCGCAATCGTTCAGCGGTCTGGCATCTTGCCAATTATGACAGGGCAGGGCATTTGCGTCGGGAAGCCCCACAGCGGGAGCAGAACGTTGGTTGGCAATGCGAAGTCGCCGGTGTACAGCATCTTTGAACTCTGGTAAACATGCGGCCCAGGCAACGGGGGTTGCTCCACACGCCACCGTCTTCCAACAGGCGACCTCGTTTTCAGGTAATGTGACGGCAACACACAATGCATTACCCTCGTGCATGTGTGTCACCATTTCGCGGCGCGCCACGACAAGGGGCCCCACGCCACGGGGCACGTGCCAGCCACGCGACCTCATAGCACCGCGGGCCGCCCAAACCTCATACACTGAAATCCACTGCCGGGATCGTCCCGTGCGTCGCGGGCCGCGCTGCATTCCCCTCAAGCCCCACAACATCGCACCAAGAGCCGCGCAGCCTGGCGAAGGATCTCACGTGGTCCTCCGTCACGGACCGAAGGCCGCGGCAATGCAGCGAGGGCGGCCTCCCACCTCGGCCACGCAATTCTATCCGAAGGCACCGCCGCCGCCAGGCCCAGCGACGCCGACATTGCCCCGTGCGCCGTTGCCCGTGGAACGCCGCACATGTCGCAGCACGCCAATCGGATCTGGACTCGGGTTCCCCGTGACTGCCTGCACAGGAGGCCTAGGGCATTCAAGATCGAGGGAGAGCGGTGGACGCACCGAAAACGACTGCTGTGGCCTGCTGCGGCCGGACTGGTCAGCCCCAGGCGCGTGGCCTCGCGGCTGCCGCGAACGTGCCTCCGCAGGAGCTGTTCGAGCGGGGTTCTGAAGGAATATTCTGTTGGCGGCGCGAGGAGAATCTTGGAGGGAATATTCCTGTGCCTTCCGACAGGGAGTAAGTAGGCCGACGATCGCAGCGTGAGGACACCATGACTGGACTGATGGGACAGGGATTACAGCATAATCCCTCACAATTGGAGAACTAAATTCAGGCATTCAGGTTGCCGCTGATTGGTCGCTGGCTGGTTCACCAGTGGAGAAGCGGTTCCGGTGGAGGTGGAGGTCTGGGAACGAGCTGGAGGCAGCCGAGTTACAGACAGGCCTCAAAACAGCGACGTCCCTTTACGGCCAGGCCATCTATTCAGTCTAGGTATCGTGATTATGTCACATCACCGCATAACGGCAGCGTGTACGCATCGCTCATGTGACTGCTCTTGCACAGTTGCAACTGTGTTTGTTTGTCGATTGGCGTTCAGGCGTTTATCGATAATGGGCCCTCGTTGTTGAAGACCACCCCAGCATTCCAGCAGGGCTTCCCCGGGAACACAACAGGAACGCCGTCCGTTCGCGCCATGCTGTGTGGGCGTTCGGGTACTTCCTAAATGTCATAAATTTCAGACCATTCCGCGCCATCACTGGAATCTAAGTTTGATTGCCCAAAATGTTGGACATAACCCCTGATTCACCTGCAAGTTTTTCTCCCTTGTATCCTGGGAAAGGCACACAGTCATTGGCGCAATATGCCGGCGGGGACCTCCCTCCGCGGGAGCCCCAGCTGCAGACGCACAGCTGTGGGCCCCGGCGCCCTCCTGCTCTCGAGGTCAGGGCCGCCTACAGAACGCGGTGCGAATGCAGCAGGCCTACATGCGTTCTGCGCTCGTGTGTTCGGACGGTTGGCTTTCTGGGACCAGTTGCTTTGAGGACCGAGCGGCGTGCAAGATCGGCGGCGCTGGGCTCGTTGCTGAAGGGCATTGACCTGTACAACGCTGCGGCGACAGTCATGCAGGTGGAAGGAAGTCTGGGCTTAAGGCCTCAGCAATGTCTGCAGCCTCGAAGAGCGTGCCCGGAGAATTCGTGGATTTAGGACACAAGCTGGCGGATGCAGCGGCTGTTGTAACAGCCCAACACTTCAGGTCAGTGAGGGACGTTGTTGGCGCTGTTTAGTGAAGCAATTGGGACACGTGCGCAGCTGGAGCAATGACTTCATTTCGATTGATTGTCACTGCATAAAAAGGTCATTGTATAATGCTTGCATTGCACCTGTTGCTAGCATGAAGTGGCAGGGACAAAGGGTGCACATGTGCACACAATCAACTGAACAGAATGAACAGATGATGCAAGAATCAATGCAGATCTGGAACATGGCTTACACAACAATGACATAGGTTTTATAGCTGCTTGCTATTCTCATATGACAGCTTTCCAAGATTTTTACAGTGTCAGACGACAGTTGAGCATACCACGGTAGAAGTCCAACCCCTAGTTGAACCTTATGTCAGCAGTGTCCAGATGTGTCCCCACCCAAATGACTGCACATGCGCTTGAAGAAACAGAGTGTGACATAGGAGCAGGAAACGGGTGACATTCCAACTCGCTCTGCAGGTCCCGCCTTGTGGTGGAACACAAAGGCGATGAAAGTCCCGTCACACAAGCTGATCGCCAGGCAGAATTGGCGATGTGTTCATTGATCGAGCAGGCATTGCCAAACCATGGCGTGTACGGTGAAGAAGGTGGAATGCAGCATGGATCTGGTGAAGGTTCAGAATACCTGTGGATCCTTGATCCAATTGATGGGACAAAAAGTTTCATAACAGGTGCAGAGAAATGTGGCTTGTGGCAACATGCCTCCTGTGTTGCATCTGCTGTCCTATTGTACAGTCTTTTGTCCTGGGAGATGTTGTTTCATACACTTCACTGTGCATGGTGCCATTGCACCGTTCGGCCATCCTATCATTTTGTATGCACTTGAACGATTGACACTACTGCGCAACAAAGGGCTGCTTGATGGATGCACAGCGTCCTCAGTTCAGATATCACCGTAAAATCTATGGCAGGCTTATCTTCATCAGTGCACCAGCTGGTCATATGCACATATTATGAAACATCCTTGTGAGGGTCAGGCAACTGCATGATGTGATTGTAGTTTCCCAGGGTGCGGTACTCAATAGGCCAGGCTGCATGCTATCACACAGGCTATGGGGCCTTTGGTGCAAAAGGAGGGGCATTGCTGCTGGAGTGTGCACCTCGAAGAAGTCTTCAGGAGTTTTGATTCTAGAATCCAATCGCAGAAAACATCCTCTGGTTGCAGATATCCTCTGCCCTGGGCCTCATGTAGAGAGAAGATGCAATGGTTACAAAGTGTGTGGTACAAACCACTTCTTTCAATTAGATTTGGAGGAACACCAGTTGGATGGGTGCACTGCTGCATGGACATCTCAATTATACAAGTGGTAAATTTAGCGGCAGGCATAATAGCAAATGGCAGGCTCACTGTCAGTGGATGCCATGGCTGACTCTTTGAGATAAGCCAGTGTGCATTGAAGGGGCTTCTTGTGTGTCATGTGGCAGGCAAGCCCTTGTTTGGGACACTCATCGCTCTTGTCCACAAAGGCATTCCCATCCTGGGCATCATCGACCAACCAGTGCTGAAGGAGCGTTGGGTCGGAATTCAGGGAGCTCAAACCACATTGAATGGCAAATGTGTGGCCACGCGCCAGTGTCCATCTTTGTCAGAGGCCTACCTGTATGCAACAACTCCGGACATGTTCCGTGGCGATGCCAAGGCAGCTTTCAAGCGCCTGCGCGGTCAAGTGCGGCCTCCATTGTTTGGCTGCGATTGCTATGCATATGGACTGCTGGCATCTGGTTTCTGCGATTTGGTTGTGGAGGCGGACATGATGCCATATGACTACATGGCGCTGGTGCCCGTGGTAGAGGGGGCAGGCGGGGTGATGACGGATTGGCAAGGGCGACTTTTGCGATGGAGAGGTGCTGGTGGCTTGCAGGAGGCGCTGGAGGCGTCCACGGGGGAGGTCATTGCAGCAGGGGACGCCAAACTTCACGAACGGGCATTGGCCATGCTTCGAAGCACATCCTGATTGTGTCATAACCGTGTTGCTGTGAGTGAGGACATATTGAAATTCATACCGAAATTGATATTGTGTGTCTCAGCCTCGCAATTCAGCATGCATAACCTCATTGCACCTGATTGCACCTGACACCGTGTCGATTTTGGTATGCTGAGAGTCTGGGTTTGGGCGCCGGCACTTAGCACCATCAGAGCCGCAATGGCGGTGTTCGATGGTTGTAAAGTTCGGCCATCAACGGCGTTGACCATGGAAGGTTCTGTTGTTGACAAGGCCTGAGACTCGCAGGCAGCAACGCGCCAACACTTGCCAGTCATTTGCGCTATACGGGCCACCCCAGTGTCACAGAACGGTCTGGAGTGCATCCCATCAATTAAATACTCTTTCCACTGGCACTGAAAGGAATACCCACAACTCTCCACGATGCAACCTGAATTTCGCTGCTTGGCTATTGGTTCCAAACCTGCCGTTCAATCTCCGTCTCTATGTTTAGCCTGTCCAATTCAGCCTGTGTATGAATCCCAATACGCATGCACAACACCGCCAAACAAGGTTCTCCACTCTCATCCCTTGCACGATGATGGACAAGTCATTGCGATGGCACGACACACCAACGCTGATGATGCAAGCCAGCTGCAATTGCAGCCCGGCGCTTGTATCTACTATTTTCCTGCCTAGAAACACTCTAAACTGTCAAATATCCATTTCCTCCTGACGTGGCCCGACATGGCTGGGCTTGCCACAGCAGGTACCTCATCCACAAGGTCGTCATCATCGGCATCGGGTAGCGACAGGGTGGCGACACTCGCTATCAGCTTCTCGTTCTCCGCCTGCTGGACAACATCAAGCGCGACCTCCGGCGGCGATATCACAACCTGCTCGACGAAGTGCAGGTTGGGATTGCTGCCAAGCAGGGGACAACGTAGAATTGTTCAGATATCCAGCAAGGCAGTCAAAGGCAGCTGACACGGGGCGCCGTCAACACTTCAATGTGGGAGTTTTAGTCAGTCGCGCTGCATAACTGGGCTACAGAGCAGGAAATGAGTCCCAATTATGTCCCAATTACCAAATGAGTCCCAATATTAGGGATGCAAGGAGGAACCCAACGAAACTGCCAGTGTAGTGTCATTTTCAACTCCATGGAAGTCTCGTTCAAGAGCCGCTGGCACTGCCAACAGGGCAAAGCCAATAGCCACAGCAGCTCGTAATGATCACCGATTCTTTGATTAATCCTTTGGAGCCAGAAGGGCTGGTTTGGTGCTTGAGCTCAAGCGATGTGCTCCGCATCAACAGCCACCACAGAACAACCATTGTCACTGACGGTCATTGTCAGCATCAGCCCCCACACCCTCGCTGCTCACTCACCCAATGAGTTTCCTTGCCAGATACAGGAAGGGTTTCTCACAGTTGTAATTGCTCTTCGCAGAGATCTTAATGTATTCCAGGTTCTTCTTGCGATGAAACGTCACTTGCTTTGGCTTCACTTGCCGCTTCTCTACATCCACCTTGTTTCCACAAAGCACGATCGGAATGTTCTCACACACCCTGTAGCAGAACTCAAATGCCATTTCAGCCCACTCTGGGAAGGGCTCGAAGGGGCATATTTGATGATGATCATGCATGCAAGCAAAACTTGAAATCGATTGCTTGCACCGCTCACAAGCATGTGGGCTGTAGTCGCGGCCAACACACCTCTGTGCTTCTTGCTGAATCAGCGACCAATAGTCGAAAGCCCAGTGTTTTCCATTCACAGACAGATATTGTTGGCATCACCAAAAGAATCCACAATCTGATGGACACCATCAGCAGAACGATAGTGGAACCAAGACGGTAACCCACCTGCACAGGTCTCTATAGTAAGTTGGCACAGCCTTGTACGATTGCCTCCGCGTCACGTCGAACAATATGATTGCACACTGGCAGTTGATGAAGTAGCCATCCAGAAGGCGACCAAAGTTCGGGTGGCAGGTTGTGTCCCAACAGTAAACCGTATTCTGCCCCTGTTGGTTGTGAAATCGAGGGGTTGGACCTCGACAGCTGTGGAAGCTGCACCAGGGCACACGGTCAGATTAACAACTGCAAGATTCCGTAAGATCTTGGGACAGACTATTGGCAACATTCGCATCGTCCAGGGACAATTTCAACCACCCATGCCACCCAGAGCTGCCGACAACACAATGGGACATTGTTCGTAAGCGCGGGCAGCGGCAGCACGTCTGCCATCGCTCACGTTGGTACCTCTACTCGAAGTCTCCCGTCAGCTGGCGCTTGACGAAGACGGTCTTCCCTGCGAAGGCGGGGCACCAGAGTGAGATCTGCGGAGTCGGATTCAGAAGGGCGACCTGCCAACGGCAAGGGCGGCTAGTGACGACAAGCCAAAGGGCCTTAGCAACCGTTGTGCTTCACAGGGTGGAAGCTTGCTCGCCGGCCCTTCCGCGGCCAACCCCTTGACGGCCAGCGTGTGATGGGCGTGGCGACAATCGTGGCGTGCCACAAATTCGCCAATTTCGCGATCGCTACTCCGCTGTCCACCTGCCTGCCTTCCGCGCAGCAGCACCGCGATACCGCGACAAACGCCCAACCCGCCGATCCAGACGGAAGCATATGACGCGAGCTTGACTCGCAAATGATCGGCCGGCTCCGCACCTCGCTAGCCATTCCGCGCCCTCGTTGGGAATCGCCACGAACGCTGACATCTGCAGTCGGCGCCCACCCAAGGCGAAAATTTTCGCGCAGCGGGAGCGAGGCCGGAGGGTCACGCCCTCGATGCAACCCACCCGTTCCCTGGTCTCCCGCCAGGAGCAAATTGAAGGACGGCGCGCCGTCGGGTGTGTGCTGGTCCGGCGAGGCCTGCGCGCGATCGAACACGCCCACCCGTCAGCTCTCGCCGCGGCTGGCAGCCGATTGCAGCCGCTGTGGCCGGATGTGCGCCATTGCAGCAAACGACTGTAATCGCACCATTGCCAGTGTTGTGGATTTGGATGGGGCGCTGCCAGCCTTAGCGGGGCTCTCCCATGCGCCTTGGGGGCGGGGGCGACGGTTTGGACGAGCCTGGGCACAGTTGTCGAGGCTGCAGGAGGCGGTAGCCAACGTGGAAGTCTTGCTGGGTGCCGTATTTCACTGGTTGCTGGCAGGGCATGAAGGGCAATGCGCGGGGGGGTACATTTATTGATAATGTGCGCGTTGAGGAAGGGGAAGGGGGTCGACGGGCGTAAAGTACTGGATGGGCAAGGCACTACGGGCCTTCCTGCCGGCACAGCAAGCCGGCGCCAGGGCGCAACCGTCAGCGCAGGGCGCTCGGAACAGCGGGCACACCCGAAGGTCAGGGCGCACAAGGCAGCATCGGAACACCGCGCCGGCCACCACCACCCTGCGGCGTGCGTTGAGGTGACAAAGTAGTGGGTGCATTCAGACGGCGCGAGGCCCAAGTGTACCGCGGTAGGCGCCTGCGCCCACTTCACGATCAGCCGCGCTGCAGGGCAACTTGGACGTGCGATTGAATCAAGACGCGGCCGTGCGTTTGCCAACAGTGTGTCAAATAGCACGGCAGCGTCGCTGTCACAATCTTGCCACGATTTCTTGACATCCAGAATCATCGTGTTTGCTTCCCTGGTCACGAACTCCGATATGGACCGCCCTTCTGTGGGCGCCTCGCAAGCATCCGGAAGCTCCCACGCGCTCTTTCCATTTGGGACGGTGATTTCCTTTAGGGGAATTGACGACTGGGGGCAGTTTAGCTCAGGAGAGGTGTGCTCATGGGCCTCACTGATGACGATGCGCCTCCATCGTCCCCAGTGGCGGGACGGCTGGTTCTTCAGTGCGCTGCAATCTTTCACTGCCTATGCTTTCCAGGCTGCTGACTTTGTAGTGCAGCCAAGTTGCAGGTCATTGGTCTATTTTCGAACTGTCAGAGGGCGAGTTTGTACTATGTGCTCGTGCTGCTTGCCTATCATATTTCTCTGGAACGGATCGCCAGATTTCAGCTGCAGCTAAACTGCTGTGTGGGCATGCGACACAATTGCCATCTGGTATGATTTCCTGCGTTGCCATCTCTCCAGCAGTTATATCCCTTAAGCGATGCACCTGGAGTGCAGTGCTGCCTGCCCCGAAGCAGATGAGCACCTGGCTATTTCATGTGCCTGTCATGCGGATTCTCCTGCATATGCTAGACAATGGCAGATGAACGTGTAGCGTCTTGTGCAGCCTGCTGCTATAGATCGATGCAGGGCAATTCACTAGCATGCCTTGGCGTTCTGTAGGGCTCCAACCTCGGGAACTGTTGCACGGAGCACCCAGCCTGTTCTCAGAAGAATGAGTTATTTGCTGCCGCATGTCCACTCAGGTATGCATCCCCCAGATGCTATCAGACAATGGACAGATTTTTTGTTCTGGTAGGCCATGGGGAATGTCCCTCCATATGGCTGTCTGAAGTTGTGACGACCTTATCTAGCCTGATGAATGCCATCCATCATTGCATTGTGCCTGTGCTTTCTGTGCTTCAAGGTCAACTTTGCACATTGCAGGTACAACCAAGGTCAACATGCAAGCGATGTCCCCCCCCCCTGCCCATTAGATGCAGCAGTGGTAATATCCTATAAATGTTAAGCACATCGATAGCAGTTCATTGTGGGGCACATTGAATGAACGTAGTTTTGGCGAGCCAATATTGGAATGGGGGCCACATGCTGCCATGTCACTTGATATTGAGAATCTGGGTTACAAAACATGCAACCATCACAATCGCTGTGTGCATTGTTTCAGGATGGGCAGTGGACCAAGCAATTCTTGGTGAGGAGGACAGGGTGGTGGTTATTCGCTTTGGCCACGACTGGGACCCAACCTGCATGCAGATGGACGAAATCTTGGCTGGAGTTGCTGATCAAGTCAAGAATTTTGCAGTCATTTATCTCGTGGACATCACAGAGGTTCCCGATTTCAACACAATGTATGAGTTGTACGACCCGTGCACTGTGATGTTTTTCTTTCGGAATAAGCACATCATGATTGATCTGGGAACTGGCAACAACAACAAGATCAATTGGGCAATGAGCGACAAGCAAGAGTTTATTGACATTGTTGAGACTGTGTACCGCGGAGCGAGGAAGGGCCGTGGGCTGGTGGTGTCCCCCAAGGACTACTCAACAAAGTATAGATATTAGGTTGCATGACATTTTGAAGGGGTCGGTTGATGTTTCTGTGATTGCTGCATGGCTTCCTGTGGATAGATGTTCCAGTGCCTGGGATTTGTTCATTTCTGGGAGTTCGGGTCACATTTGGTGCGCATGACAAAGCAATTACTTGCAACAGAATCGGCGATGCTAGAGGCATGATCTTGCTGCGGCGTTGTCGTTTGCGTGGGGCTGTAGAATGCGATTGGCACGTGCCAATCTTGCAGAACGCTCTGCGTTAAGTAATGCAGTTGTAGGTAAAGGCTGTTGCCTGCAACGCAGATTTGGTGGGTGCAGGGGCGCTGCCATATCACAGGCGGGGAACCAACGTCCATTTTCACATCTGGTGATGGCAACGATGCAACATGTAGTCACGCGAGCTATGTTTCCAACAATCCACATCCCATCTATGGTGCACGTGAACAGGCTCATACAGTGAGCTGGAGGGGCTTTGCCATGGTGCTTTTCCGTCCCTTATGAGCATGCTTAGGGGACTGCGTCTGATTCGCCGGTCAGTCTCCCAGTAACCCATGGTTTGGCATTTTGCCGAAGAGCCTGGAGGCACCCATTTTTCACCCAAATCTAGGGGCGCTGTAGACGAGCACAAGGACCCGAAAATTGGTAAAACGCCCTTACAAAGGACCGTGGGGCCCGCAGTTGGCACCCGGCAATGCACACATTTTCCTCTAGCTGGGTGACTATTCCTTTCTGCCTTCGTGGGTTGCAGGGGCGGCTCAAAGACACCGGGGCCTATGTGTTGTGGATTCTTGTCTCCCGTTGCGTGGTTTTCTTGTGCAATGCTAGGCTCCCCCCAAACCCATTCTTCAAAGCGGCTGGCTAAATATCTCGGTTTCAATTTGCCTTCCAAAGGAACGCGGGGCCCTTGCACCTGACGTGCAATGACTGGAATCCATACATCCAAAGCGAGCAACAACGGGAATTCGCCATTGCCAGAGGCACCAAGCAAGGCGCTGACAGGAAGAGATATGAAGGCACTGATTGGTGAATAGGCAAGCAGTACACATCAACAATTTAATTATGCGCCGATGCATTAAAAATTCTGCAAACACAGGAATGGCCACCATTCAAAGGGCACTTCCAACCGACAAATCTCTTCCAGGCACTGCTTCGTGGATTCAGGGGTTGCAGCTCTCCTGGTATGACGTTATTCAGTGCGTCGTACGGCTGTGTGTGGGGCCCCCGGCTTCCGTGTGTGGGACTGCCTTGACGGGCGGCGATGCAGTTCCCATACCAGTGCGCCTTCTTCCCTCCACGCCCTCCTCCGGGCAACGTGCCCCCGCTGCTGTCCCTCATGGACCCCTCGGTGGCCCACTCTCGCGCGCCAGGCACTGTCATGACGATGGCCAACTCGCAGCTGCAGGTAACCGGTGCGCACAACACAGCCCTTTAGATTTCCGCTGGCATCAGCGGGTCCTAGGCAGGCCTGAAAAAAGGAGCCCTGGCGACGGCCGTGCTTGGCGCGGAGCGACTGCCCACGCTCCAGAATAGAAAATAGAGCATATTCAGCTGGCCGCCCTTGGCTCTGCTGTAGCCTGGGTATTTGGCAGGGAGCAGTCCAGGGTGGGTTTTGCGCGCATGTCTCGCTTGGGAGCTGTTGGGCGATATTGTGGGGTTTACTTGCAGCAGCCCGGGACAAGGGTCCCAGCAGGCAAAGCCGCTGGGTGGGTGTCCTCTGGGGAGGATGAGAAAGGCTGGTGCGAAGCCTGCCCTGCAGATTGCTGTGGCTTGGGAACACGCCAGTGCTTGGGATTGGCGTCTCGGTCTTTCATTCGCGGACGAGTCCACTCATGCAACGGTGGGCGTTTCCATAATACCAGTGCCGGCCGCGTGTGCATGGCATTTTTGCCGCTCGGTGGGGCGCTGCTTGTGGTCTTTGGAAGCGGTGGCACCACCTGGCACCCCATCAGATTGGGACGCCCCTCAGTTGTCGCCTTCCAGGAGCCACAGCTTCACTTCCCCACATTTGCCCACGCAGAGGAGGTTCGGCACCTCCGCCTTCCCCTTGTTGCCCCTCTCAGGCCTCCCATCGTGTCTGACTGCTTGTCGTGTGGCGCAATGGACAGTCTGCCGACCCCCTTGTGCAGAGCCTGCTGTCTGACCATGCCTTCGTAGCAGCAGTTCAAGGGCAGCAGATGAGGACAGCCGCCATCGCCGCCGTCACTGTATTCAGGGTGAGTCGCACCTTGGGGCCCTTGGTCGACGTAGCTGATGGCTGGTAGATCCGCATCACGTGGGTTAGGGTCCCCTTGTAAGAGCACACACAAGACTGGACGGGTTATCTTCCACCATCTGCCTGCTGGCACCCAGTTCACAGCGTGTGTGCTGGATGCGGGAAGTGATGAGGCTGTTGGTGGCCGAATTGCCTTGTTGTCGGTTCAGGGAGACGGAGTGCTTTCTTCTGTGGCTGACAGTTTCGCAGCAGCTGAATGGATTGGGAGACGTTAGTACGTGGCAAGAGACAGCCAAAAACGCCCTTGTTTTCTGCTTTTGTATGTCTTGTTGCTCACCACAATGTTGCTCCACAGTGATGGCATGAAGGGTAGTCGAAACATTATGAAAACTTGTTTCAAGCGTACTTGTATTTGGGTTGCTTGGTATTCAACAGAGTGGTCACGTGTTGATGGAACCATCGACGTACGTTTCATGACATGTTGGATTGTTTGAGCAGGCTCAATTGATGATTTTGGTGGCTTCTTTAGGCCCAAATGGCACACCTTCCTTTCAGCTCCCCTGGGATGACCTGCCCTTCCCTTGCTGCAGCTGGTGCCCGATTACCTCAGTTGAAAACGAGAGAAGATCCAGATGGAGTGTTGTGTCGTCAAATTAGTCGCCAGGCCTCCTCAAAATCCAGGGACAGAGAGCAAAGCATCGTAGGGGAGAGGTGAGAGACACAAGGACCCTTCTGACAGAATTTTGTAGCCGTCTTGGTTTGCATGCCCACATGCCCAGCTATGTTGGTGTATCAACTGTTGGCTACTGCAGTGCACTCAGGCGTAGAGCAATTGTTTGCTCTCTTTGACCAGTGAAAGCACAAATAACAGTTTATGGCACTAGCCACAGTTGCACACCATGCACATCTCAGGGTGTGTATAGTGTAGTTCTGCAGGAGTGGAACGCAGTCTGGATTGTGGGTTGTGAAAAGACATATCAAGGACGTGACCTCAGGAGATCATGGTGTATGTTGTGACAGGATGATTGTTCGTTCTGGCAACAAACGTGGAGGGTCTTCGATGGCAAACATCGAGGTTGTTGTGCTGGCTCTTGAGATGGGGGGCTGGGCGCATTGCCGGCGATGTGACACTGGAGCTGTGGTGAAGCTGCCACAAAAATGGTTGGCACCACTAGCAGGTGGAATGACTGGAACCCCGAGGAAAGGATCCAATAGGAAAAGGTCCCTTGACCAGATGGGGTCCCCCTTTGCTGCTCAAGATGTCCAAGCTTTGACATCAGAAGGTCAGCCTGTTTGAAGACGGATCTGCTAGTTTGCAAGAGTCAAAAGACAGCCTTGAAAGCCTGGCATGTTGGTGTTTGCTGTATTATGGGCTTGTGCTGCTTGTTTAAATAGTACATCGAAGATGTTGGCTTGCAGGGTTTCTGCCATGTCGCCAGCAACTGAGGCACTTTGAATTCTAAGGACTCCATATTTTCACTCTGTCTGAGGCTTTGAATCGGTAATGCCAAAGAAAAGAACACATATATTTTCTCTCCTGTTCTTCGTCGATTGACTTGAACGGGCTGTTTGCCCCTGTTTGGTTTGAAATTGTGTTGTATGCAGCTCAGCTGTTACTTGCATGTTATGTGGCGTAAAACACTGCCACCTCTGCAACTGGACACCACAGTCACTGATGCTGTGCTACCGGCTGCTCACTCCAGACCCAAACAGGGATGTGCATGACGCCTTGCACCGCATTCGGAAAGAGATCCTGGACCTTGAGGAATACATACCCTGGAATGCAGTCTCAAGAAACTGGAAGAACAGGAGGGCCACTTGGCGAAAGAGTGTTCGAGCGAGCGAGGCGGTCACAGACCTGGCCACTCGACTAAGGGACCTGCTTGGAGCCTTGCTGTGGGACAGGACCTGGAAAACTGCTCATGGTGGCAGGATATGGGAGCACGAGACAGAAGAATGTTGCAGGGGTGGGTCCAGCAGCTTCCATTGAGTGTCCACCATAGCTAGTTATAGCTTTCCTGCCAGGTCCAGGGCTGCTGGTAAATTCACTGTCTGAGGGACGTTGGAACTGGGAGCACTTAGAGATTCTGACTGGCCATAGGTATCTGGGCAGCAGCAATCACATTGCTGCTGCCCTCAAAATACTGGCCTAGATGAACTGCTGGCTGGTGTGCACGTCCAAATGTGCGGTCGTTGGGGACTTTGCACAGTCACGCTGATAGCACTGATCCATTCTGTTCTAATGTACTGGTCCTCTAACCTTTGTGAAGAGACCTACCGATCATTTCAGGTATGTCAGTGCATATTTGCCTCCAGCCCTCTCACCATTCTGCATTGGATTGGCAATGTCCCAGTGTACAGAAGTCCCTGCAACTTGTGTGAAAGAACGCCCTGTGTTACTTAGACCACTGCTGAAGTCATTTCGTATTTCATGCAATATTTGGTTCCTCTTGGGTTTGCTTCCTTTGATGTGGGGACAACCAACTGGATGGGACACAAGTGCTCTGTTTGCCCTGTGCGACAAATGCAGTCCCGTGACTGTGGAGTCGAGCATTTGCAGTCTGGGCTCTCATGATCTCAATGTCTGTGTCTGTAGGCCATGCTGAGGTTGATCAACTGGCAAACTTGTGGGACAACATTGTCCGTGAGGTACGACGATGGATCCAAGAAAGGGATGTGCCCCCACAGCCCATCACAGCAAATGTGTCTCCAGACCAAACTGCCAGGCTTGCCATGGCTGGACTGGAAGAGGCTGTGCTCAAAGGGGAGGAAGGGCTTAGACAGGTGAGAATGCATCAAAGCGGTATCATACCTTGGCTTTCTGTCTTTTCTTGTGCAACATAGCTGTTTCTCTGCACAGCGATGGGTCATACCTGTAGGTCCAGCACATCAGTCCAGCTGGTGTTCATCATGGTCGGCTTTCCTTCACCTGCTGGCCTCCTATCATCAGTGCACTTGACGTTGTGGTTGCTGATGGGTGTGCATCTTGTCATGCTTATGGCAAGTCTAGTGCTGCCTGCATCCCTGGTCAACACAACAACATAGCAGACAGTGAAGTGCTTTGTGTGGAGAAGGTGGCCATCGCCAGATAATCATGATCAGTCCCAAGCAAGCAGCAACATGAGCCATTAGCCGTTCGTGTCCTTACATTGCCTGGACTGATTGCATCTTTTGTTAGGCATTATCGGAGGATTTCCAGTGCCATGATATGTTGCCACATCCACATGACCAGCAGCGAGGTAGCAAATACTTGACACGTACCGCATGTAGTATGTACGCCGGTGCTTGCCAAGGGCAGGTTTGATCCCGTCCACGAATGCTGTCAGGTGCCTTTGGATGCCATCACCAACTGCAGCATACGAAGCCTGAAGACTGTGAAAGAGTATTACTTGGAGGAGGCGCGCTCCCTGAAAGCAGCCCTTGAGAAACTTCAGAACAAGGCTGTGCATGGGGGCCCAAACGTTGAAGGCGCAGATGATGGCCATCAACTGCTGGCAGAAATGGAACTCAGGAAAAAACGCCCGCGACTGGAGGATGAGGTGTTCGGGCAATGTGACGATACCAGCAGTGAGACTGAACTCAGTGACTGCTGAGGCTGCACCCCAAGCTTCAAAGCTGCCTGCCGGACTACGGGGTTATGGTCAAGGCCACATGCCAATGTAGATTCCAAGAATTGTATTTGTAAGTGAGTTTCACAAGGCCACATGAAGTGAATGCCTTCAAAGTAGACATGGGTACCTGATCTGCTTGACGGGCATCAATTTTAGGTACCTGCACAAGGACTGGTGGGCAATAAGACTGAACAGGTTGTAATCTTTTAGGTTGTAACCTTGGAAGTATATTTTCGAAGCCATTGTGGTACGACAGAAAACTGGAGGTACCCCTAAGGGACTACATGCACAATGGAGCGTGACACAGTGCTGTCTGGAGAATTGGCTGTTGGTCGTCGGTGCACACCCATTGTTGGGCCCCATCATGGCCACAGAATTGTTATATTAGTCGACCCTGTGCCGGTTTTGCAGTCGAGATCTTCGCGCTTGCGTGTTTGGGCCTTCCCTTGCCACAAATGGAACATGTTCAATAGGCTGTGATTGCTTGGCACAGCCCTCCTAACACAAAAAGAAAGTATATCCCATTCCAACATTTCGAGAAAGCAAATGCTTCTATGAACGCTCCATGGTTGCCAGCGCTCTCCTAGCGAAGTGTGTGAGTGTACGACTGGGCTCCCCACAAGCACGTGACGCTGCTGTGATACTGACGGATTGAAGAATAAGTTTCTATATAAGGCTTGACTATTGCAGGAACCGTATGAAAGAACCTCTTCGGGCCTCAGAGTTTCCGGCCCAAAGTTTCAGGTCTTTTCGGTTTGGCATATGTTTTCTTGGGGTCTGTGCGGAATATTCTTGGCACATGATGAGGAAATCGAAAGTACAAGAATCCAGATGTTTCCGCTGAACTTTGGGGGCATCTGAATCCATAGCAAATCCGCCAGCACTCGTGTTTGTGAGACAGACAGGATTTCACGGTCTTGGTTTGGGCATTTGGGTGAGCATGCAGCCCCTCCCCAAACGTCACAGTATACGCGCTGAATACGACGCTAGGCAGGATCGTTTGATTGTTTGAGGTTGTGAGCCTACACAACGCGCATTTTGCAATCGTTTCCGAGCGTGTCCAAAATTCCCAAGATTCCAAAATTCCCAAGTGTGCCCCAAAATTCCGCGTGCTGGGCTGGTGTATGACTGTTAGCGGACCCCTGAGGCTCAACGCGTGTGGTCGATAGGGTGCAGCCGTGCGCCCAATCGCGGGAGTCCGCCTCTTGTTGAAGCACTCCTCCTTGCGATGGTGCCTGGAGGACGCTCGACGGCCCTCAAGGGGACCTCCGCCTGCCCATCCATCTGTCCGAAGGTGGCGAACCGCACTCCTTGTCCTTCCTCAATGCCCATCCATGCTCTCGTGGTCTTTCGCGCAGGGTGCGCCTCCCACGATTGCCCACCCCGTCTTCGACGCGAGGGTGCGCGCCCACAAGCGCATCTTCTGTGCCAAGCTCTTTTCGCGCTCGACATCCGATTGCGCGCCAGTTGCACTGACTGTCTGGCGGGCGGACTGGGCCACAGAGAACTCCTACTTTAAGACGAAATCTCAACCGAAGTGGTGGCCGGTGTTCGGCACGACGGTGCCCGTTTCCGTGTCGAGAGTTTGGGCAGCGAGTGCTTCGGCGCTGGAGCCGTCGAACGGCAACGAAAACAACTCGCCGGCGGTCTTTGGTCAATGGTTGCGCTGGGTCTGTTCGCAGGGGTTTGCGGCCGGTCCTCGACTCCCAGCGCGCAGGAACCGACGGGGCTGCGTGCGCGTGAACGCGGGCGGGCCAAAGCCGGACGGCGGAGAGGGCTGGGACACGTCATGGTCCAGGTACTGCGCAACAGGCTCCGATGTGGGCGCTGGCATTGCTGGGAGGTGACAAGACCCGTGGTCTGGGGCCTTGCCCAGCGGGGGCTGTACCGGGCCTTCAGACAGCTTTTTCGCGCAACTTCTCGGTGTGGTACTCCGAAACGGAAAAGCGACATGTGTGTGGGCGCATGCTTGGGTGTGGAAAAAGGGGCCTCATGGAAAATGGGCTTCCAGCACGAGGCCCGGTGTGTACACCATGCGCCCTGAGCCCCATGGTATGCTGCGGACGATTAGCAATTGATCCATGCATGGCAATGATGGGTGGACTGACAGATTTTCGTTGCTGGTGCCTCCCAGCACAACCCTATAGGGATGGCAGATGCCTGCCATGCCGCCTCTATCCACTTTTGAGGTGTGTTGACTGTCTGGGCCCTGACTGCAGGCTTCGTAAAGAAATGCGTAGGAACGTGGACAGAGGACCGTCAGTTCCAGATGCTCCGGAGTTCTCCCGTCCTGGTGACCTCAAAGATGAAATTAGGAGCACTGAGCAGTTTGCCCTGAGGGGCTGGACAAAGAGCTCTTTTCAATTCGCAGGCATCGCGCTATGCATCCTTCTCATCACTGCGATGGTGATTAGCTGATGGCACCCTTGGATACAGAGGCATCTGGAGCGAGTGTTGCGTTTTCCCTTTTTGGAGTACTGAGATTGGAGAGGTATCAGTTTTGATGAGGGGAAGGGGGGGCTTCATGGAAGCCTATTGTGCTGTGTACTTTCCAATGGGATTGTTTTTGGCTACAACTGTGCTTTGCCCGTGTTGAATTTGCCCAACTGTCCTATGTTGTTCATATTGATGTTGTGGCAATTGTTTTACCATCAGCATGGCTGGCTTCGTCCTCTTTGTGGCACTGATTGACAGCTGTTGCATTCAGTGTGGAGGCAGCCGATCGGAACAGAATGGGCTTCCAGCCGACTTTATCTATGCCCACATCGGCTTGATCGGCATTTAGCCGCTCATTGAATTGATGCATTCAGAAACATGCCACTTTGACTGGCAAAGACACATTTCAGCAGCCTGCCTGTAGACCCTGTGACCAATATAGTGCACGTCAATGTACTTCTAGTGGGGTTTTGCAACTGCCTGGTCAAGTTTTCAGCACAAGCAAGCATCAGGAGGGAAATTCTAGGTGTACCCTCTGCGACCCACCCCACCTGCACAGATCTGCGAGGGCCATCGGGACAACGCTTTGTGCTATCACGGTGGCGTCATGTGCCCCAGATCGAGGCCAACAACCGATACTAGTCAAGTTGCTCGTGCAGGTTCTTCCACCAGCATCGTCGCGTTGACGACAGGTAAGATTTGACAGTGATATTTTCCAGAAGGGTACTGCAAGAAAACGAGCTGAGCCGGCCACGTGGGCAGAACTGCATTCCCACCAGCACTGGACAACACCGCAACCCCTTGAGGAATGTAGCAAAAACGCCTCTCTCTGTGTATCCTTGCTTCTGTCAATCGCAACAGAAGAAGGGGAAATCAGGAAGCCACCACTCCCAGCGAACTTCGCGCACATTGCCAAGGGCACAAGTTTACACCAGAAAGGGGTACTGAGCATGAACCAAGGAGAGATCTTAGTTGGAAAGCGGAGAAAGGACGCTTCCAATAGTCTCTTTGATGCAGAGAAAGGCCCAGAGTGCGGTAAGGGGCAATTCTACAGGAGGCGGATGGGAAAATGGAGTTGGCAATCAAAGTTGAGGTGCAGCTCTGACTCACCTCCTGCGTACGTGAAGGGAGCTGAAGGCCTGAATCCTCAGTTGTGCTGTGCGACAAATGCAATGACGCACGCACGCACCTAATGAGCCCCGTTGAAGTTTCCGAGGACAGTGAAGTACACTTGTCTCATCTATGCCGAAGTGGTAGCACATCACGAAAGACCTGCTGCCGGGAAGGCGCGGGCACGCCGCCACTGCAGCCGTACAAAGGAAACTGCGAATTTGAAATGAGCTGAAGTGGTGGAAAGAACCCCAAGGCGCCACAGTCCTGGTTCCACATTAGGAAACAATTCTACGTAATGAGAGCGCTTGTTTAAGGATCACCAACTTGCGGATGCCCAGGGCAGTGCAACGCTCCCACAGGACCCTGGCCTGAGCAGCCACTGCACTGGAATGGTCCCGCGTGCGCTTTTTCAGCGGGCACATACAACTAGAGCCTTCCCCGACCTCGCATGTAACCTTTCTTGCACTCACTCTCCCTCCTGCTTGGTGGCTTGAGTTACTTTTGTGTCCGCCCTGAAATCATCCTGGTTCATGCCCATACTCGTTAAGGTTGCGCTCAGTTTGCACTGCAAGACTCCATTCCTCGCAAGAGTGGAGCGGGATACAGGCGCGGTGTCCCTCGTCTCAGACTTGGAAAATGCGGATGCTGCCATTAAAATGTGGGACAGACTGTTCTGGCGTATTCTTCGGCTCAACATAATTCACAGAAGAGTAAATCCACTGACTACATATGCTCTTCGCATGGACTGCGTCCTCCTACACAGCATCGACAGTGCCCACGTTCCCATGCATGAACAAGGCTGGGAGGTAGACATCTTGTATGCATTACTTTTCAACTGCTGATCTCACGTTGACATTTGCTTACTGATCCACCTCACGATCGCCGATTCGCTTTGCAGACAGATTAAAGCTGCTGCCCGCTACAGTTTTGCTACCTTCTTGCAATGCTCGCATCCCTTGCGCAGCTTGCCAGCGCGTCGTCATGTGGAGGTGACTCTGTGGGGGGTTCCGTGGAATAGGCAAAGACCACGAAGGGGCACATGGGTCGTGTCGTGGTGGTAATCATGCGGACCACGCCTAAGGTATGTTTATGCATGGGGGCATTAGCATGTACCTGGAACACCTTCGAAATGAAAGTGATTGGATGCCTGTATGTCGGGCTTGCATTAGCGTATCATACTGTCACAACTCTGGAGCCTTGGCTTGCGCTGATCGTCATATGTACAATATTCTGCGCCCGCTGGCATGCCCCAAGGAACGCGTTGTTCTTGTTTGGCAAAATTCAAGAATGCAGTCCGGGAACCAAGTCCGAGGGGATGATGGTCGTTCATTATCGCTGCATTAAGGCATCGTGTCCTGAACGCACAATGAGCACAAGCCCCCCCGCACACCTGAAGACCCTCCGTTGCTTGTGGGCCCCGTGCACGATGCAGGCCCCTGCGGCTACCGCCCACGGCGACGCCCTGTCGCCCTCCTGCGGCCACTTCCGGGTTGCTCGCCGGTCGCTTCGACTGCTGCCATCGCGGATCAAGCGCTGTGCCGCGCAAGGGGACCCCGCAACCACTGCAGAGGACAATGGCATCGACGCCGTAGGCAAGTGCCCCGGCAACGATGGCTATTTGTCCGCCGCCCAGCGCCCTTTATCCTCCCATGTGTGACTGTACATCACAGCTTCATCGCTGCTAAGGGACCACCGACGCCAATGCCCAGGATTGGCGTTTCATCCGCGGCTAATGCTGCGTCACATCGGCCTGCTGGTGGACTGCGCAGTTGCGCATTAGTGATGGGCACTGGCGCTGACGGTGCTGGCCTTGGTGCGCTGTGGTGGTGCAGAGGAGGAGGTCGTGAAGCCGGTGGAGATTGACATCCGTGGGGTCGCTAGTCAAGCCGACATCACTCAGTTTGCGAAGAAAGCCGCCGGGACATTCGCCCCGCGGGCGTCCGGGGCCGTACAGAATCCGGCCTACAAAGGTGATGCTAAATTCAGTACCTTAGGCTTCAATTCCAGTTCTTTGGATGATAGTTTGAAGGGGCAGCACTGAGCTTGCGAAGGCCAATCCGGCGTAAATGGCCAGAGTTCCAAAAACATGCCAACTGGCGTCTGAATGGCCAAACTCCAGTGACGTACTGCTCATGAGTGCTCTGGCAGCATGATGGCCTGTGTGAGTGCAAGGATTTGCCGCATTTGGTCGTTTCACAACCTGATGGTGGCCTGCTTTTGACAGGGAGCCTTCTCTACAATGTGTTTGGGTGGCAAGCATGGGCGTCAATGGTGGTACGACCTGACCAGAACCTGAACGAGATCGTAACTACATATGAAAAAGTTGCGATGCGCCTATCAGCAAAATGGTTGGTGCACTTGGTGTCCAGCTTTGTATCCCTGGACCGCATGCCAACTCCCTTCACAAAATTGCATATCTTTGTCTCAACTTGTAGAAGATGTGGCGCTTAGCATGCCATGGAGCGTTTATTAAAAGGTTTCCATATTTGATTGCCAATTACTGAGTGTTCAGATATCTGGGCATCACTGAAGATGCTGCAGCGCAGCCTATCTTGGCGATTCACAGCCATCTGTATATGCCCACACATCTATGGTAAGCATCGCTCAAAACAAAGAATTGATGTGCACTCCAGACTGTTGCAGTGTGCCAAAAAAGTGATTGGCCAAGTGAATCCCTTGTAGACTATGGCTTCGTGTGGTTGTGAATCAATCGCTTTTGCTGTCATGAGTCACGAAATTTGCCAGGTCCTGCAGTGAAAGTTCTGAAGTGCTGTTGCTGACGTGCCTGTCCCTTTGAACGGGGATTTCACAGGTGGTGCTGAGAACATGCAGAATTTCAGAAGTACATGGCTTTTGTTCATGCAGCCAAATTCTTTGTTCAATATCTTCCCCTTCGAGTTTGCAGTTCATGGGCGAAAGTGTCTAGGCTCCTTGCTGCTCACATCAGGATTGAACTGTTATTGATGTTGGGACTGTAAGCGCACAGCAGCAGGCTACTGGCAGCTGCCAAAGCAAGCCAGGCTCAACCACAGAACACTCAGGGGGGGGTGTAGGCATTGGGGAAGTCAGATTTGACAGTAGCTGTTGACGTTTTTCTTCCCCACTTGGTTTCAAGCTGCACCCTTCAGGGAATGCACGCGATCCCTCCGACAAGTGCAGCCTCTCCAAAATGTCATTGTCAGTGTTGAGGACAATGGCAATGCACCTTGTAAAGCAAACAAAGGCGCAATTTGTGTTTGCTTCTTTTGCAGGCGGGAGGATTGCTTTCTTTCAACATCATTTTTCCTTCAGACGAACCAAGCATTGCCAGGCTTATAGGGTATGTAACAGATACTGCATGGATGGCTTGTCAATGTTGTTACAGAATCCCTGCTACCACACTGTGGTTATTGCTGTTGGCGACTGTGGAGCAAATCCCCTGTGTCAGGCGCATGAGCATCAGGAACAATCCATGTGCTTTGCAAATTGGAGTGCCACATGCTCAGTAAACATGTTTTTCTTTGCGCACAAAGGTTGTGTTTGTATTTCTTGCTCTCATTGGGCAGAAGTCCAATGGATGCATTCTTTGTGCTAATAGCAGTGAATCAGTGGGATTGCTGTGCACACAGGATGTGGTCAGTCTGGATGTTCACTATTCCATCATTGCGCGCACGCGAATGCACATCCAACGAGAAGGACGCCCTCAACATCTTGTTCCTCCTTATCCCCCTGATCAATGTGACAATCCCCATCGTCTGGAAGTCCTTCGCCTTGGTCTACTCTCTGGATGTTGCGACGATGGCGGCAGTGTACTTCTGGAAACTCAGGGCAGACCCTCAAGAAGCAGATTGAATCAATCGTACAACCTTAAAAATGTTCATTTGTTTTGAGGAGTGTGCATTTCTCCTTGCAATAAATAACAGCGCCACTGAAGGGAAAATGGATGTTGTCGAAAAACTATTTTAAATGTTATGTCTTTTGTGCATTTCTGTTGCGTGTTATGTTCCATTTTGTCTGTACCAACAAGGACAGCATGCCCAGGCATGCAGGGTGCAGTGTTGCTGCACCTCGTGTGGTGCCTTTTTTCCATAATAGTGCTGAGTTTGACTTCTGGAAATGAAGATGGTATCATTGCGAGGTCACAAGATCGCCAGCCCACGCAGCATTGTATGGCATGCACGGCTATTATATCAAACACTCCCGAATTGTATTTGTGTCCTGGGCGCATTCCCTTGTGATGAGCTCCGCAGCACCACCTGTGCAACAGAACAAGAGCCTGGCACCTTTGCTTAAATCTATGTACCTGTAAGTTCCACGAATGAAGTTGCAGCAAAGCTGCGATGACAAGGCTGCCAAAGTCAGGTGCGTTCCATTGACAGAGGGGCTTTAGTTGTTGCCACTGCTTTTGGGCATTAAAGTGCCTCAGTCATGAATATATACTATATAATACTATATACTATATATACTATATATACTATACACTATGTATACACTATATGATTGACCAAACCCTGCAGTCCAAGTGCTTCTTGGCGTCAGCCAGATGCGAAACAATGCGAAATACCCAAACATTCCAGAAAACAGAAAACCTTTTTATCAGCTCGGAATGACGAGTTTTCTGCGCTGAACGTTTGACAGCCACGAGTTCCCAATCTGAGTACCGCATCACCGCGCCTGATAATGCAAGCCACCGTGCAGAAACAGTGACAATGATCACAGGTCCTGGAGTTCCAGCTTCAATTTGATGAACTTCCCAATTCGGAACAGGCGACAGTGCCCACAACTGTGCACAAGAACCTGGTTACTTCATTGTGGTACCGCGATTTCGACCTGCCCGGTGTTTTTGCATGTACTGCATGGCCTCGGGCGAGCATTTCTACCATTCAGAACCAAGGCCAACAACAGTGAAACACATTTGCCAGTGGCGCCCATTGACTTCTGTAGTGTTTCAATGAAATCATTCTCCTTGTGCTCCCTGTCGGGTCTGTGTGGTTACTAACCACTGCTTAGGGAGGAAACTGTTTTGATATTTATACGCTTAGCGTCAAATTGACGTTAAGGGGCGGGGGTGTAGGGTGGGTTTCGCAGCCATTGACGCTAAGAGATTATGTAATTGCACTAAATTCAAAATAAGATGGGAAGATGCACAAAAGCGCCGCTGATCAGCGGCAAATAGCTCAAGAGCTGTTGCAAAATCTCCCTCAGACTTTCAATCATTGAGAGAGCCCTTAGAACGGACCACTTTTCAGGGCTTTGGGTTGCTCCCATCGCCTGTCATGACTTTTGGCTTCCCATTTCTTAAAACACCGCAGTCGCTACAATGTTTGTTGTTTTCTTCCCTTAAAACTGTTTTGAAGTTGTGTAGCATTGTTAGGTAATGCTGATGAGTCATCCTGGCATCAAAATAAGGATTGACGCTAGGGGGGGACGAGAGGGGGTGGGGGCTCTCAGCTTAACGCCAAATTTGACGCTAAGCGTACAAAAATCAAAATGGTGGTATCAAAATAAGTAGGTGTCGGCATACGAATAATACTATATCCAGTCCGCTAAGTTGCTGGTGCCCACCAACGCTTAGATCCTCCCCTCGTCAGCTGGAGCGGAAGTTCTGGGCCCGGAAGAGTGGAACACAACCCCCGGCGAGCGCCCCATACTTCTCGGTCACCGACGGAAGGACATGGCGGCAGTTGGACTGATAAATCCAAGCCCCGTGGTGTACGGGCGCAAGGAGACCCGCCGCAGTGAGGTGACTCAGTTTGTGTATCAGTGCTGTTGGCCGCGACTTTGACCGCGCTGCCGTTTGCGGGGGGGGCGCACTGCATCTCAAGACGCCTTGTAAAGAGTCGTGAACTCATCGGGACGATTTGGAGGGACCCACGAAGACAGTCATCGAGACAGCCGGGGTTTGACGAGGACTTCCAAGTCCATGTTACACTGCTGCCCCTTCTGCATTCTGCCTTCAATCCGCTCGACTTGCAAACGAGTGTTTTGTCGCATGTTTGAGGAATGCACGGACATTTTGGCAATCTACCTGCAGCATGCCATTGCTCCTCACAAAAATCCTGCTCATGAGTTGGTGGCCAGTGCATGATCTACAATCTTAAGTTGTTCGTTGTTACCAGGTTGTGGCGTCCTCAAGAGATGACGAAAATGCCAGGGAACCTATTGACTCTCTTGAGGTCTTTGAGCACATCCGAGACATCACGGACCCTGAGCATCCATACTCTTTGGAGCAGCTCCGTGTGGTAAATGAGGATCAAATTGATGTTGATGACAGCAGCGGCCATGTGAGGTGAGTGCTGGTGCTCGATGATTGAATACTGCGGTGGCCTTTGCGATGTCAACAATTGGTCTTTCAGTGGCAGAGCTAAGGCCAGAACTTGTTGACGATAACATGCAGCTTTGTCCCAAGCGAACACAACACACCAACTCTGGAGAAGGTGTCCGATGGTGACAGATTCGCCAAATTGGGATTTTGGTTGTAAGTGTACTTCTAGACATGTTTTCGCTTGGCGAAGTGACTGTATGTGAGCTCTTCGACTTCGTTTTGACCAGAAGTGACAAACAGAGCCCTTGCACCCACAAAGCGATGGCCAGCATGAGTGTGCATGCAAATTGTTCAAAACACGTTCACCATGAACGCCAACGTCCAAATTGTATCCTGTGCCAACAGGTGAGAGACGTTTTCTGGAATGGTAGTACTCCCTGCACAGTTCAGAACTGTCGTTGACCACCATGGTGTGCTACATTTGTTTCATTGCCAGCCTAATCTTCACAAGGCGAAAGACTGCCATGCGTGTCTGGTTTGAATGGCCATGTTATTCCAAAATTGCAACAGGCTGGAGAGCGCTTTGGTGTGTTGAAGGTTTGAGACTTAGGGGTGCATTCTCATGCTCTGAACTCCTTGGACGGCAACAATGTTGCACAGCAAGATAGGGAAACACTTATGGACCTGCCAACCCGCACATCGAAAGATATGTCTTTGCTTGTGAAGAAGCACAGAGCCATTTTTGCTAGCAGCAGTGTTTAGACAAGGGCACTCAGGCCTGTCTGCCCTGAGCTGGACCTCATGCTGTTCTTCGTGCTGTTCCTGAATTCCAGACTTTTGTGGGCAGGGTTTCTTTCACCCCTACTGTTGAGCATTGCAACATGGCGACTTTGATAGGGCTGTGCATACGTGTCAAGTTGCTTCGATGCTTGCCACAGCGGTTCAAGGTTGATATACAGGTATTGCACACTGACAGCTGCGCATATCTGGCGACGCCCCCCCCCACCCCACCCCCACCCACCCACCAACCCCACTCCTCCTCCTGTGCATTTGCTTGGGATTTGAACGGCCACAATGCACCTCTCTGATGCTGCTGCAACCCTTTGGCATCTGCATACTAGTGCACTCGTTGATATTGAGGGCGTTTGTTTCCGCTGTGTGACTGGATCGTGATCGACTTGCTGACGCAGGTTTCGCCTGGCAGTCATGCATCGGAGGCTGCTGTAAACAAACAGCTGAATGACAAAGAAAGGGTGGCTGCAGCTCTTGAGAATCCGAACCTTGTTGACATGGTTGACAGGTGTCTTTCTCCAAACAATCGATAGTGCAATTTAGGATATTTCATCCTTGTAGGTTTGAAACATTCCTTCGGTTGAAGCAAAAAGGTGCTTGCAAAGTAGCTTGTCTTTGGCCCTGCATGTGGTTGTCAGACTCGATGAGAACGTCGCCTGAAGGGTAGCCATATCAGCTGCATTGGCAAGGCCATCCACCTACATAACTGCTGTTGCCGTTGCTGATAGGAGGTCGGGACCTGGAGACCACAATAAGATAGCCAATGTTTGCAGGCCAGCATGGCACTGGAAAAATGGCGGCTCATAGACATGTGCATTGAACAGGAATCCCGATATTGTGCTGGCTCGAAATGGATTGTGTCCTCTGTGTCTCCGGAGAGATGGGAAGTGTGCAAACATGAGTGCCTCGAGAGTATCGTCTGGAATTCCATGTGCGCAAAATTTGCGATTGTAAAAATCCAAAGGTGTGAGCAGCTGGAACAGACCTGGGCACCCGAGGATTTGACAGAGCGAATGGCTGGTGCATCCTCTCAAATGCTGGCAAAATTCGTCACCATGTGCAGCGCAGTGTTCCAGAGGCAAGGCTCAAACGATTCGCCAGTATCGCAGCACACATTGTGCATACTGTATGGTGTAGCACAGTGCCTGCATTCTTACAAGCAGGTGGAAGCGTCCACAGCGTTCCCAATGGCATGCTCGTTTCCTTGTACAAATTAGATGCACGCGAAGCTGCACATCCTGTTCTGGAGCTGTGGTTTGCCTCAAATCATGCGAAGTTCAGATCGCGGCTACTGGGTGCTTTGTCCCTGGGGTCCTGTTTTCTGAAATTTGCGGCCCGTCACAGCCATCGTTCTGCGACAAACACTCTGCGCTCCAACCCCAGGTTCTGCGCGGCAGTCACGGCAGCATTAATCAGTGTTAATGCCCGAACATGCTGGTCATCAAACGTGGAAGCCACATCGAAGAGGGTTTCCGGCAGCTGGAGCACAAGGGAGCTGCCGCGCCCACCTCCTTCCATCTTTCTCCCAGCACCCGCGCCCCAAGGCGACAAACCCGAAAGACAAGGGAACGGTCGGCTGGAAACCAAGTGCTGCAGACGACGGAGGGGCCGTGGACGGCAGGTAAGGCGTCATCGCAGCCACCCCGCAGTATTGATCGCCATCCCGGGCAATGAGCCCCACTGCGGATTCGCACCGGGCCTGCGCAGGTGGGGACCGCGAGGTCATTGCCTCCCGGGACCGGCGCTCAGCCTTCTTTGGGCTGGCGCACCGGAAAACTTGCCCATCCGCGGCAGCGCCCGGGCCGCTTGTCACATGTGGCTCGGTCGCGCACTGGGGAGGTGCCGCGCTGCTCCGTCCCCGTGAGGTCCCGCTTCCCCACAGGCTGTCCGCGGGCGTGGCCGCCTGCCTGACCGCCATCCCCCCCGTTTTGCAGCATGTCACCGCCGCTGGGCAGCCCCTTTTCGCCCGGGTCGCGATCCTGTCGATCAGATTCCTCCCAGCGAGCATGCCCGGGAAAATGTCCAGGGTGCGGGCGTGTGTGCATGCTGCGTGGCTCTGTGTAGCCGGCGCGCTCCCGGCCTCTGTTGTCCTTCGCGGCGGGCGTGTTTTGCGGGGAGGGGCGATTCTACCGGCCGGGTCGACCGGTGGGGAGGAGTGCGGGGGAAGGGGGGAGGAAGGGAGGGATGACTCGGGCAGCTTGTAGGCTCCACCCGCAGCTCTGAAGTTCTGGCGTTCGGCGACGCGCAGGACACCTGAGGGCTCTGCGGCAATCGGCGGGGCTTCACGGCGGCCACGATGCCGAACAGCCCGGATGGAGGCGACTGGGCCCAAATGGCCGGCTTGGTGAGGCACGCGGCGGGGAGAGCGTGGCTTCCCCGTACATTGGGTCACGCAGTCACGCTGAGTGTTCTTTCAAGTCTGCAGCAATGTTCTCGGCAAAGCGAAATGACTGTGAGCTGTGGCCGTCCTGGGCTCGAGGGTTGGTGAGGGGGCTGTCCGGCGGCGGGCTGACGCTCTGCCACCCGCGTGCGTGCCCACAGGAAAAATGCGTTCGATTGTTGTTTTCCCGATGCCATGACCACCTGGTCGACCGCTTCGAGAAGGCGATTACGACCAAACAGGCCCTGAGCACTCTGCTGAAAGGAAGCTTCGAGGAAGTCTGCACAGCCACGTTTCCTGCATCGCCCATGACGATGGAGCTGGATTACGAGGCATGCGAGGCGAACTACAGGCTCGAATTCACCCACGATTGCGTGTGAGTCTCCCCTGCATCCCGGCTCTGAGATGACCCTTGTTTGCTGGCCACCGATCATTCTCCACGCCAGCGATTTTGGCAAATGCGAATCCCTTGGAAGGCATTGGCTGGGAAACCTTACCTCGATGTGAATCCTTCCACGAATCGGCAGGGGCAGTTCCCACCGTCGCCTCGTGGCTGTTTCCCACGGGATGTCGTCCACACATGACAGACGCACAGTCGTCACCCACGTTCGAGCTGGGACAACGGGTTGTTGTTCTTCAGCCCGTTTCTCTGCAGGGGCTGAACTTTGAAAGCCCTTCGCAGCCTCGCCACTTGACTGGCTTAGACGTTCAATTGCCAGCCTCAAGCCGCATCAATGGGGCCATATTTTTCAGAACGGAAAGATAACAAGGGAAAATCACACGTATCACTATCCGAGGTTGCTGAGATGGAGCCTGGGCTTGTTGCTGATTTCAATGCAGGAGCAAGCTGCAACTGCCCTTGTGGGTGGAACAATGGTCGGAGGTGCTTTATGAATCAATCCACTGGAACTTGCTGAAGATAGGCTGTTTTTAAGGTGCTGTTCTGTCTGTATTGAACAGTGCCACCGCATGTGCAGAGGAAAAATGCAACCTCTGCGAAAATAATCCCAAAAGGAGATGTGGCAACCAGTGCTTCAAGAAGAAATATTTCATGCAGGAGATCATTGTTGCCAGATGTGGGGCCCCCATGAGGGTGCGCTTGGTGGATATGCAGACAAACGAAACTGCCAGGCTTGACACCAAAGTTGAGGTGAGTGCAGAGTCATTGCGGGGCGGGGAGAATGGCTGTGGTTGATGCCGTTTCTGCAGTGGTTCTACTTTCTGGGTGTGCAGAACTCGAAACCAGAGTCCACCTGTACTGCTCAAGGCCAGTTCCAGCGGCCTCAAGCATACATGCGCGGTCACTATGCATTTGGCTGCGAGAAATAGCGGAGACTCCATGTTGAGATTGTGCAGTTGTTTTTGTGCCGAAATTCGTTGTGTGGCGTGTTTTGCACAGGCATGCATTCTAAATGGGCCTGACTTTGCGCAATTCTTCACAAATGGCATTCCAAACTGTGCCGATGAGAATCTGGAGGCTTGCCAGGAGAAATGGGCTGGTGACCAGGTGGGTAATGGTTTGCAATCGGAAGAAATAGGATAAGCAGTGCACAGTCTTTGTGACAGCAGCATGGTACTAATTGGCAGCAGCTTCCAAATTGATTGATTTCTGCCCTGCCATGTCCACACGGATTCATATGTCTTCTTGGATGCAAAATGGCAGTTGAAGCAAGGAAAGTGAAGATGTGGTGCTTGCAGGGTTTGACTTGACATGACATTCCCTGTGCGACACTCGTTTACAGGGTCCAGCATTGCTTCAGTCTGCATATGCTGCCAACAATGCCAAGAGTGGTTTAGTGGAGTTCCGCCTCAAGGTGGGAGCAGCGCTGAAAACTGTCAATGCGAACGATTCTAATCCGACTGGGAAGCAATTCTGCGGCAAGCGCTTCTAAAGGCAGAATTCAGGACCAGGCTTTCTGAGTTTCCACAGCCTCGAGTGGTAGCTGCAGTTTTCTCTGCAATAACAACACTACCACGATTCCACTTTGGGCATTCCCCTCTGCCTCATACGATTGCCAGCTTAACATGGCTTGCAGCTTGTGGGTGCAAATGTTGTTAGTCAATGTGGGTTATCATGCCACACACTGCACACTGAACTTTTGAGCTACAGTTATGTGTGGCTCCTAACCATACTGAAGAACATAGAAGATGCAGAAGTTGCAGGGTGTTGTATGAGTCGCACACAACAAACAGTTTGTTGTTCCTTGCAAAAAATTGTGTGTGTGTGTTGTTGTTGAAATCGGTTTGAATGCAATGCCGAGCTCAGCGGCAGCTGAGGCCATCGTGTGTGTGTGTGTGTGTGTGTGTGTGTGTGTGTGTGTGTGTGTGTGTGTGTGTGTGTGTGTGTGTGTGTGTGTGTGTGTGTGTGTGTGTGTGTGTGTGTTGTTCCTTGCATCCCTGGGATGGCAATTTTCCATGTTCTGACTGTGTGTGCTGCTTCAGGGAGGCGAGGCAGAGCTTCCCAAGCTGAAGGTGATGCACAGCAGCGAGGCCCTCCTGGGTGGCCGCAGGACACCCTTCCGGTTGCTTGTTGGGGTGACGGGCACAGGGCCCCTGGAGCCAAGCCTTGTGACGCCTGCGATTACAGATGACTTTGTGGTGGCGACCCAGAGGTCGAAACTGGCACAGAAGAAGGAGGTGCCTCTGAAGCACGACCAGGTATCTACTCTTGAGCAAATGGGTGGGCAGCGAGTGGAGACACTGAGCAGGCTGGGGGATGTACTCATGAAGCAGCTGAGCTTGTCCAAGCTGCCTCGAGGATGGCCAAAGCAAGTTGACACAGGTGGGAGGAACATGAGCAACACAGCGCCCTCTCCATTGTGAAGTTATTAATTTGCTTGTGTGCTTGAGCATGAAATAGCAGTGCCTTGCGTGAAGTGACTGCAAAGCTCTGCTTTGTGTGCATGCTGCACGATTTTGACCATGTATGTGCAAAAAGAAAATCGGGCTGGAAAGTTGCCCCAGAGGGTGGTACAGCATGTTGATGGTTGTCAGCACTCTTTCACTGTTCATCGTTTCATGGTGTTGGTGTGGCATCATTGGGGGGCCAGCGACTGGGTGCTCACAAAGGAGTTTGTCATACATCCCCTGGGTTGGTATTTTGTTGTGCTGAAGTTTTCGTTTCTGAAAATTGGCAAGACAGACTTGGGAGCAAACATGGAGGATTGCGGCTGCAATTTCTATCCAGCAATGAACAGAGGATTAAATGCCGAGCATGCCAATACACAGCACCATAGCTGTAGCCATTCCCAATTCGATGGGACTCAACTACAAGTGTAAACATTGCATGAATTTGGGCAGAGCTGGAAGAAGCTGACTTGTGGCTGGTGCTGATGCAGTTGACGATTTTCTGAAGCTTGCTCATGCAGTCAAACTGGATTCCAGGCTGAGGAAAAAGGTACGTGCAGATCCCCCTTGCTTTTCACTTCATGAGATGCTTGCTTCTGGGATGAAGTCCTCAGAGGCAGGCACACTTGCACATGTGGATTATTCTGCCATTTCAGCAACTCTAATGCCCTGCGCTTGAGCAGAAGAGCAAGGGGGAAATTTCCACCAGTTGCTGCTCACATGCTTTCCTTTGGATGTGTGCCAGGTCACCAGTATGCTGCGGATGAGTGACAACCAGTGGAATGAGGCGTGCGATCATGCCATGACCGCTGTCCCATCGGACAGCCGCCTCCGTGTGTGGTGGTACCGAAATGGCGGCGAGCTGGGCCCCATGGTGGGCCTGCTGTACTCTTGCACCCTAGGAGAGGTGGACTTGACCAAGCCACAAGGTACATCAGACGCTCATTCTGTGGCCTTTGAATCTTTTGCCGTGTAGCAGAGCAATTTGTGGCTCAGTGGTCACCGGTTCAGTTTGGGAGACACAAGAGACACTGGTGCTGCAGTCTAGCTGGAAACCTTGAAGGGCAACTGCATAGACAGGGAGTTGTTGCAGTCTGCACACATCTGCAAAACCCAGTTTTCCAAAAGTGGATCCAACTGGTGACCGCTTTTAATGGCTGCTCGCCTTGAAACACGTGCAACAATTGCAGAGTGTCCTGTACAGCTGTTGATAGGGACAGAAAACTTAGTTGTCTTGTTGGTGTAATGCAGGCTTGGTCGAGGTTGTTGAGCATACGTACAACAGTATCAGTTATGACACGGCCTTCCGTGAGGAGCAGGAGAGGATGGACGAGCTACACAAGCAGGCAAAGGAATGTTGGTCAAGGCCTCGGCATCCTGGGTGGGGCATATACCCCACGACTCAGGATTTCACCTCCCAGGATTTCCAGCGAGTAAGTGTGTCCATTCCCAAAGCGATTGTCGCTTAGTTTACTGGAGTCGTGTTGGTTGGTCGATTGACTAATTGTGGTTCCCATGGCAGACTCCTGGGTCTGGTGTTATTGAATTCGCCTGCACGAAGGTTGCCTGGTTGCTCTTTGAAAGAAAAAGAGTGCAATGTACACATATTGGTATTGACTTCAGGGTTTGTCTCAAACTTGAGAGCAATAATAATCCTTCCCCCAATCCACTGCATTGTCAGATGTCGTTGGCAAGAGGCTGGTCATTGTCTCAAGACAGTCGCTTCCACAGAATATGGGATTGCTGCAAGACAATTTACAATGCGGCCCTTGTGGCTGAGCGCTCCTGAAGTTGGTTTTGCTGTTACAGCAGCAATTTTCGACAGCTCTACCTGTTTATGGAGATGCCTGTCAAATGGTGGCGCGGAAACTCAAACGTATGACTTTTGTGCTGTTGGAATGCAGAACCCCGAAATGCTACCATCGCCTCCACCCCGTTGTGTGACCCCGGTGAGGAGGAAGCGCAAAAACAGCGACTTCGTGGCCGTGACAACCGTGACCAGCCCGATGGTTGTCTACCAGCCGGCTACAGATTTCTCCTTCCCAACCGTTTGCACTGTTCAGCACGCTGAAGACGTGGCAATGGCCGGTAGGTGGCAGTCAATATCGATGGCAATTCCCAGCTGGGCTGGCCGCAAACAATTACAGAATATCCTCAACAACACAGCACGACAGCTGTGATTGGCGATGGTAGCTGTGATTGACAGTGTGCATTGTCTTGCTGCTACGTTTGGACCGCCAGGCTGAAGCATCAAACGTGAAACTCCGCCCCTTCCCTGTTCACGTGTTTTGACGGTAGGCATTCAATTTATTACACATTCCTAATATTATTCAGCCGTGTGCGCCTAAAATGAGGTGTCACGGGTGTCAAAGCTGTATGCACTGATGTTCTCGGCTCGCACCAATAAACCGGTGCACCTCTGGCCAGCATGAGAAATGCACTGTGAGAATTTGCTGGTCAGTCACAATTGACGCCACGTTTGAGGCTTGAACTCTTCTGCTGGTTGTCCTGCAGATGATCAAGCTTCCCCCACCCGTTCGATGTCTGGTGAACGCAGCCCCAAGGCCGTGATCGTTACACAGCCACCCATCACCCAACCAAGTCCAATAATGAAACCCGACCCGGAACCCCTGGAGCAGCGGTCGCCTTCCCCAGTACCACAGGATGCGGCGAGCCCGCCTCCCCCCCAGAATACAGACATGCCTGCCCCAAGGCCACCAGGGAAGCCTTTCAATGGGACTTCACTTGACCTTTACCGCTTGCAGCAGCAGGAACAGCAGCAACAGCAACAGCAGAAGAAGAAGGTCGAGGGGCGAAGTGCAGAGCTCAAGAGTCCGCAGCATGATGTATCTCGCTTTCTTAACGTGAAAAAACTCAACGAATGACCTGGTCGGCTCCAGGCGCACGGATGTGAGATTGAAGCAGGCTGGGCGCTTGCAATGGAGATTGCGCAGGAAGTGCTCAATCTACTCGTGGGCGGTGGTGAGAAGGGCGTGGGAATGTTTGCCACATGATTGCTACCCGGCGTGTGGAGACAAATGTAGAATAGGGACTTGTTTTGTGTCTTGACTTCGAGATTGCAGTAGTGTAACAACGGCGTTCGAAATCGATGGGCCGGTGGGCCTCATTGCGGCTCTACATGACCAAGCAGGCTTAGCTCAACGTGCTGTCCTGTGGCCAGTCTTCTCCCTTCTCGGCGGGTTGTTACAACAGAGCAGCCGTGCAATGGGCCATCCTTTGGGGTCGCTTACGTTTGCCATCACCTGTCCCCCCCCCAGGGCGGTTGAAGATCGCGACATTGGAAACGAAATCGTGGACGTCCTCCCACTTTACATGTTACGGGCGCTGTTGCAGCAGAAATCAAACACATACAGCCCATGGCCCTTGGAGGTGCGGGCGCATGCAATCCTCTAGGATACGAACAGAAGCTCTGACAGGAACCGCGCCGGTGCACTCGAGATCACTCACGAGCTAATGCAACTCGAACGATAGGAGCGCCATGGGTGCGCCGCGCCGAAACCCGAGCTTTGGAGCCTCACTCGTTGGCGATGAAGCCTGACTGTTTGGGGTACACGCCGCGGCCTGCGCACAAAGGGCACACAAACGGAGAACGCCGACAAGGTGTTTGCAAGTTCAAAAGCAGTTGCTCGTATGGGTGCATCTCTTATAATTGCGCACCTCAGCCTTGTGACGCCACACAGGTCGCGCCAGCCACCCCAAATAGCCCTCCAGACCTCGTGCATGTCAGCACACCAAATCCACTCTGATCCAATAAATATCCTACCAATTCTGGGAGTCCACGTCAGATCCTCTTCCAGCCCGTCCTACCTCGAACGTGTGTCCCCATTTGGATAACATTGCAACCCTCTCGCATACCCTTATGCAAATGTGCATGAGGGTTATGCAATATGTGCATATTACATCGCCCTTGCGCAATACGCGGCTGAGCACACAGAAAAATATCTCTCCTTCAGTCTACGCTTTGATTCATCGACTTCAACGAAAAAGGAGGTCGAAAACACGTTAGTATCCTAGTATCGATGTTGCATCCACCCTCCAGCCTCAGCAGAAATGAGGCGCGGATAGCGACAAGGCTTGCAACCAACAATTGTTGGCGGCTGGTATTGGGCCGCGTTTCACAGTCTAGGTCAAACCGCATTCCCTGTGATTTGCGTATCGACGGGGATGGTCGGGTTGGCGTTGATGCAGTTAAGGGAGAATTTGGAACGAGGCCCGCGAAAGGCTGCAGGGTCGACTGCCTGCTGTTGGGGCTTTCAGTGCAAGATTGCTGGGCAGGGAAAGACGCTGCGAGGCGCGATCCGAGAAGCAGTCGAGAAACAAGGCGCCTTGGTTTCTGGATTGAGTCGACCTGCTGGGCCCCCCGGCCGGCCAGAGCGGCTTCTAGAATGGCCCAGCACCAGGAATGGCCAGGCGATGGCGCTGGTCGGGGCGATCATCGTTGTGAGGCCCCACTGCGTAGAACTGCCTGCAAAACGCTACGAAGCAAGAGCCCGTCCCCAATTCGCACACTGTTCGCCCAGCGGCATAATGACCACCGTTTCACTGGGTGGATCATTTATGACTCAGCTGGCAAGGGACTCACGTCTGACGCGTATTCTGACTGTGTGGGATGGCCCGAGTATGCCACCACCAGCTAGAAAAGGAAAAAACAAAAACAGAAGCAAAAGTTGGTCAAGTGCTTGCGTTCTTAGTAGTATAGCAAGCTGGTCGTGAGAACCGAGAGGAATTACCGTATTTACCCGGTATTAGTAGGCGTGTATTGGAACCCCGAATTGAGCTGTGGATACTAATAGTGCGTCATGTATACTAACGCGGTTTGGAGCCCTGATCCCCAAGAGCAGACAGAGAAAATTTTTGACAAATAAGCTGTGAAATGCCCAGAAATGGACAAGAATGGCAAAGCTAGTGCGGAATGTTGTCAGCCTTTTCATGGGAGCTGGTGGCCTTGACTTGGGGCTGCATCAGGTGGTGGCGACTGGCGATTGGGGCCAACAGGGGTTCGCTGGAATGCTTGAGGCGCGTTTTCCTCTGCAATGCAAAGAACGAGGATTGATATGGGTCTCAGCTCGCTAAGGCGCAAAGTCGCAACGATAAGCCTGAAACGCGGCGCTTTGCCGGGCTGATGCCGGCTGGGAAGGCTGATGTGCTTTGTGATTGTGTTTGTGGCCTGGTACGATGTGCGAGTTGGGGACGGGTCCGGCCTTGGCAGCGCTTTGTAGGCAGTTTTGAAAGGCGGGGTCTCACAACGGCAGCCCCCACGACCAACGCCGTCGCCTGCCTGTTCCTGGCGCTGGGCCATGGGGCGCCCTTGGCAGGCGGCAGGCCGGAACCTACACTGGCCGGCCAGGGAGCAGGTTAATCAATCCCATCGAGCCCTCTTTCGAATTCTCCCTCCACAACATCCACTCCGACCCGATCGTCCACTACGCAACGCGGTCCAACACCAGCCGCCGACTTCCCTTGCCACCATCCGTGCCTTTGCTCATTTCTATCTGTGTTTGGGGGTAGACACTAACACCTGGTCATGGATACTAACGTGGTTTCGACCCCCAAAGAGGGGGGTTGGATATTAATAGGGAGTGCCTACTAATACCGGGTAAATACGGTAATGCCTCAAGTGAGCTTGGTGACGACTGAGCGAGACCCTATGCATCAAGAGTATTCCGTGAAACCTGCATCACCAGTACTGACCGCGGCTCTCAATTGTTGGCGAAGCTGTGCATCCTTTATAAGGATACTGCCCAGTTGGGGCGTGTGTCTATCCTCAAAGCCACCCGTTCTCGACTAAGAGGTTTCTGGACTAAAAAAGGCTATAAGGAACCATGCACAACCGAAAGCTTGGGCCCACACCTGATGGCTCTTTCCAGGGTGGACTACCCCACGCCAAGGCTGCATGTGTTCAGTCTATTCATCAGTCACCCACAGCTAAAACATTGTTGTGGAGAAGACATACGTTCTGGCCGTGGTGCTGGCCATTTCAGCGCATCATTTTTATCTAGATTCGATCCCATTTGCTGATGTCTCTTTCCAGCTATGGGTAGAGTCTGAGTTAACGGCCACAGAACTTTGTTCTGGGCCATGTTGTTCAAGCGTTTGGGCCTCAAGACACATGCTGGGATGTGCCTTGCCTCAGCACGGGTTTGTGTTCGTGTGTTGCCCAACCTGCCCACTCTTCGGTGGCCCCAAACGCTGAGGTTATCCTGATACTCTGAAATGTCACAGATTGAGTGACAGAAGCTGAGCAATGCAGAGATGTCGCTGAACAAGTGACAAGCGCTGAGAAATGCAGTAAAACGGAGATGATGATTACAAGAGTACAAAAAGTGGTCAAGGCTCCTGAACAAGGAGCTTTGGACCTGTTGGGTCACTCATGGGTGGATTGGCAGCTGATCATGATATGGTGATTGTGAAAGGCCGTTGAGCAAGAGGCAAGGCCGGGATTTGCATAACAAAGAAAGATAAGGGCAAGCTGGGAGAAGACACACATAGTGTGCTGAACTCCTGGAAAAGGAGTTCAGCAGCTTGTCTCGTTGCGTTGTCTCTAAAAAAGGGATTTTGTGCAATGGGCTGTAAGAAATTGGCCAGAAAGGATGCAGTACAAGAGAGCCTTAGGGAACATGCCGAGATGTCTCTTTCCCCGGCATGGCACTGAGCTGATGTTTCTTTCCAGCTAGTGCATCCTTTGGTGCATCAGACCTGATGCAAATTGCGTTTGCCACTCAAAAGTTGGCTGAGATATGCAAAAGTGGCGCTGTCGTCGAAAAAGGGCAGCTTTGGTTTGTGGCTACCGCTGAAAAAGTGGTGCTACTCCTGAAATAGGAGCTGTGAGATTATGCGGAATTGTAGGGTCAATTTCTGAATAAGAAATGAAGTTCATGATCTGCTTGAGAGAGAACACGCTGAAAAAGCATGTTTGGCGCTTGACTAGAATAGGTGTATGATTGATCCCTGAAAAAGGGATTTGTGCACCACCGAGCAACTCCTGAAAAAGAAGTAGTTTCACCTCGTTCAGTTTGTATACTTCGGTACAACACTGAAAAAGTGTTGTAGTTCAGAATAACCGTATTTTGCTTTGGTCTATAGTATGTAGTGTGTTTAGTGACCTTGGCCGGTGACTCCAGCTGTGGCCCTCCGTTCCTCTACCACCGCGTGGGCGGCAATGCGGCAGAGGCCCTTCGAAGAGTGGGGGCCCGATGAGTGGCTCCCCTTCATGGGGGCCTATCAACGCCCCGCCTTACGCCAGGTTGTAGACACCGTACTAGTCATCTTGGGGGGTCGGCCATATCAGGAGGCCGTAGTATACCTCCTAACGCCCCTCGGTGCCGGGGGGTGCCGCATGGTGGGCCAGGTAGAGGTGGCCACTCAAAGATGCCATCCGGTCCGTTAAGTCCGGTTCGTTAATTTTTACCAGCTGTCCGTTAAATTTCGTTAAAGAAAAAGGGAGAAAAATTCAGAAAAAACGAAAAAAATCCAAAAAAATCGAAAAAAAACCCAAAAAATCACAACAACTACGGCTAGTTGAAAATCTAGTATGCATAGGTTGAAATAAAATACAAACATACTCTCTAATGGCGAATTCCATAAACTATAAGTATGACTAAAACCCAAAAATCCCCAAAAAATCCAAAAATCCGCTAATTTTTGGTTAATTTTTGTCTTTTTTCGTTATTTTCCGTTAATTAACGGAAAATTAACGGAAATTAACCTCTGTCCGCTATTAACGGATCCGGGTGGCCACCTCTA
>CAJHUC010001586.1:88480-109654 GCA_905146915.1 Ostreobium quekettii
TAGAATTTGGTCGGGTCCATTAAAATTCCGTTCAATCAACGGAATCCATGAGCGGGCCACAGAGAGAAAAAGTGTCTAGCCGAAATGGGTGAGGCCATGCTGATGTCAGTATAGACGGCTACAGAAATCCACACAACCTTCAAGAATGGAACCACGTGTTACAGAATCCATACCGCAGCCCACGGATGACAGGCCCACCATAACGGAACCGCTGACTGGACCACAGAGGTCGACAGAATTCCATCAACGTACACGGAGCAACACAAACCTTTCAAACACGTTGAATCCCAATACAGAAATTCTATATGCATGGCGGACGTGGGGTGCGATTGCCTAGGTCTTTAATGGATTCACAAGTGCACATTGCTCGCCCCCGTGGCACATCCATGTGCCCCTTCAAATCGTTGTTGTCCGTCACGCAGGCAGAATGTACGCCCAAAGCGTTCCAAGCCCAATACATTCGATTGGTTGGCATGTGATGTGATGCCCCTGGGGTATGTGAAATGCTGTGTTGGGGCCGCCCGCCGCCAATTGCTCCTATGGCATCGGTACCCTAAGGTGAGTGGTGATGGTGAGGTGGGGCGGGGGGTTGTTGTTTTGCTTGGCTGGAGTACTGGCCATGGCTTGACCCGGAAAAAGTTAGTGTTGCTGGGCTCGTGATGTGCATGGGCGGTTGTTGCTTCTTTGAGATCGTGTCGGGGTGGGGCGGGGGGTTGCTGTTCTACTCGGCTGGAGTACCGGTCGCAGCTTGGCCGAAAAAAGCCAGTGTTGTTGGGCTCATGGTGTGCATGGGCGGTTGTTGCTTCTCCGAGATCATGTTGGGTTGGGGTTGGGGAATTGCTGTTCTGCTTGGCTGGAGTACTGGCCGCGGCTTGGCCGGGAAAAAGCCAGTGTTGTTGAGCTCGTGGTGTGCATGGGCGGTTTTTGCTTCTCCGAGATCGCATCGGGGTCGGGCCGGGGAATTGTTGTTTTGCTCTGCTGAAGTACCAGCTGCGGCTTGGCTGGGAAAAAGCCATTGTTGCTAGGGCTCGCGGCGTCTATGGGCAATTGCTGCTTGTCAAAAATCGTGTCATGGCGGGGTAGGGGGGGATTGTTGTTCTGCTCTGCTGGAGTATTGGCCGTGGCTTGGTTGGGAAAACGCCATTGTTGCCAGGTTTGCAGTGTGCATATGGGCGGCTGCTCCCTGTCCGAGATCGTGTCAGGGCAGAGCAGGGGGGGATTGCTATTCTGCTTTCGGCCCGGAGTGCAAACCGTGCTGGTGAGAAAAACATTGCGGGTTCACCGATTATTGCATGGAATTGACTATTTGCTTATCGCGAGATAAATTGTCTTCGGGGAGCAGAAGCGTGGGGAAGAGGATGTTGACTACTTTCGGCTCGAGCTGACCTGCCGTAGCTTTGGGCTGAGAAAAACCCTTTGTTAAGGGCTCAGTGTCCATAGGCGAGGTGTTGTATCCCGAGATCGTGCGAGGTGCGGGGATTGTTACGCTCGGTAGGAGTACGGTCATAGCTTGGTGGGAAAAAGCTCTCGTTACTGCGAGTGTGCATAGGTATGGCCCTTGGTCCCCTTGGCAGCGTCCGGTACCAACCCAGCATCTAGAACCTCGTGGGCATTAATTAGGTCCTGAAGCGATTGGCGGTGTCGAGGCTCTCTGGCCCGTGGGTGACGGCCGCTCTGTGCGGTCCTGTCCGAGGCGCGCGGCGGCTGCGCTCGAGGAGGCAGGGAGGCAACGTGTTCCAGAACGATCGAACTACAATTGGCGCCGCCGCCTGGCGCTCTTACATGTGGCGGCCAAAATAATGAAAGTCATCATATTCATTAAGCATGTCCATTTTGGCCGAACCCGTTTTCCGGCTAAAGGCCTCGCTACGCTCGGCCCTTATGCCCAAGTCGTTCCGGCCTGCTCCGCTTCGCTCCGCATACGGCCTCCACGACTTTGGCAACGGCAGAACAAGAAACCAACGGGTTGCTACCACATTACCACAAACCACTCCCCCCGGGGAAGGAAATTCGTCCTCGAATTGAGAAAAAGGAAATGGGCGAACAGCGACGGACAACAATCAACGAGCTTCGGAGGGTTTGTCACGTTTGAGTAGTCCGCGAAGAACTCCAAGACTGGAAAAGTTGGACGCCGGCTCCCACGTGGCTTCGTCAATGGGGTAGCCGCTCCACAGCACAAGGTATTCCTTCTTGCGTCGATGACCTGGACTCCACCGCCAGCGAAGTACACGCTCCACGTCGAAGACATTAGGCTCAGCATCTTCAGCAGGGACCAAAAGGGGAAGGCGATCGGCAGCAGGATGAAGTTGTGATGAGCGGTAGTCCTTGAGGAGCGAAACATGGAAGACTGGATGGATTGACCAGGAAGCAGGGAGTTCAAGACGGTAGGCACTGGTGCCAATCCGCTCTAAAATCTTGAACGGGCCGACAAAACGGCGCTGCAACTTGGCTGATCCTTCCGGCTTCAAATGTTTGGTGCTGAGTAACACCCATGCTCCTGTAGCAAAAACAACATCACGTCGTCGTCGATCGGTGATGGACTTCATCCGGTCAGCTGCTTGCTTCATGTTGACCTGGGCCTTTGCAAACTGGTCTCTGAGTCGTTGAACAAATGCTGAGACGGCTTCCATCTTCGTTCTGATCTGCTGGTGATCCAATAACTGAATGGGAGTCGTCGGATGTCTGCCAAAATTCAGAAAGAAAGGAGTATATCCTGTAGAACGGTTGGGAGCCGTGTTCGCCGCGAACTGAATCGTTGGGATGAGTTGGGTCCAGTGAGCACCATCGCCCACCTGATGAATCGTACACCTGAGGAGCTGACTGAGGACCTGGTTATATCGCTCAACTTGTCCTGAACTTTGGGGATGATAGGCAGTCCCCATTCTCAAACCAGTTCCCAAAATACGCCACAGCTCCCGCCAGAAAGATCCTGTAAAACGGACGTCTCGATCTGAAATAATCGTAGAGGGGATTCCATGGATGCACCCCACAGAATTCCAAAACAGCTGCGCCGTTTCCTTCCCAGTAATCGACTTACTACAAGGCAGAAAATAGGCCATTTTGGTGGCCTTGTCGACTACTGTAAGCACAGCGTTGTGCCCCTCATCCTCTGGTAAATCCGTCACAAAATCAATAACAACTTGATCCCACTTGTGTGTTGGGATCTCTAGTGGCTGCAATTTGCCACCTGGCATCAGATGCGACCCTTTTTCCTGTTGACACACGGGGCAGCTGAGAACAAAGTCCCGTGCATCACTGATCATCCCTTTCCACCAAAACTGATGACGTACCCGCAAAATCGTATTGTTCACACCGGGGTGCCCTGAGTACGGTACAGCATGAATTTCCTGTAAAATACGCGACCGATACTCGCCTCCTTGTGGCACCACTGTCCTCCAGTAAGGCAGCTCCTGGTCCATCTCGTCATCACGGTGTGGTCGATGGATCTTCAGTAGGTTCCCTTGGAGCTTGAAAATGCCTTCCTCTCGGACCCATGTCGATGGTGTATCTGGATCTTCCAATCTGTCGATGATTTCCTTGTATGGCTCCTCCAGCTTCAACTGCGCCAGCATGTCATCACCAAAATTCTGTTCCAGCTCGACCTGAGTCTCTGTCACATACAATGCTGGAACTCTCTCCAAGGAGTCAACTGCAGGGAAAAATCTGTCGATGTCAGCCTCAACTGAATCTGGTTCTGGTAGCTGCATAGTAGTCTGCTCTGACTGCTGAAAAACTTTGTCCAATGCAGCTTGTATCTCCTCATCAGTTGCTGTCTCTGGTACTCGTAGTCTCTCAACAAGATCTTCGTCTTCTTCTTGGATATGATGGGCAGCTGCTCTATCCTCCAACCATGCCTTGCGTGTCAGTGCATCAGCTGGATTGTGTACTCCTGGAATATGTGATATGGTGCAATCGTAGGTCTGGAGTATCGCAATCCACTTCCATATTCTCCTGTTCACGCTTGGCTGGTTTGGAAGGTGTCGGAGGGACGAGTGGTCGGTCCTCACTGTGAAGTGACGTCCTTCGACGTAGTGTCGCCACTTGCCGATAGCATAGACCACTCCAAGAAGTTCCCTCTCGTAAGCTGAATACCGTGCTTCGGTATCACTGAGTTTGCGGCTGTCATAAGCCACAGGCTGCAATCCCTGTCCATGGTCCTGTTCAATCACTGCGCCCACTGATCCAGAACTAGCATCAGTAGTCAGGATGAACTCGTGACTGAAATTGGGTAATCGTAGAATCGGGGATGTAGCCAGTGAATACTTCAGTCGGTTGAATGCTGCCTCTTGATCTTGTCCCCACTGAAACTTGACCTTCAGCTGCGTTAGGTCAGTGAGGGGCCTAGCGATCTTGGAAAAGTTCTTCACAAAACGTCTGTAGTAGTTTGCCAGGCCGAGAAAACTGTGAATATCACGTGCATTTCTGGGCTGTGGCCAGTCGATCACTGCTCTGATCTTCTCCTCTGATGCTTTAACTCCACTGGACGATACTTGGAAGCCAAGATATTCTACAGAATTCTGGAAGAACTCACACTTGTGCAGTCTTCCGTATAACTTGGCTGTCCTCAACCTTTCCAGAGCTGTCCTGACATGACTGATATGTTCTTCAAGGCTCTTGGAGAAGATAAGGATATCATCCAAATATACACAAATGAACTGACCCAGCTCCCGTTTGAAGATCTTGTTCATTAAACGCTGAAAGGTCGCGGGAGCGTTGGTTAGCCCAAAGGGCATAACCAAGAACTCGTATGAGCCCTGGGTTGTTCTGAACGCGGTCTTGTGCACATCTTCGGCCTTCATAGCTATCTGATGATAACCTGATGCCAGATCCAGCTTGGTGAAGTACTGTGCGTTGCCCAGCTTGTCGAGAAGTTCGTCGATCCGAGGGATGGGGTATTTGTCTTTCTTCGTCTGACGGTTGAGCAGCCTGTAGTCAATACACATCCGCCACCTGCCATCCTTCTTGGGCACGAAGAGAATGGGTGCCCCGTATGGGCTGCAAGATGGCTGGATGTAGCCCTGACTGAGGAGGTCTCTGATCTGTTCTTCCATCTCCTCAATCTCCTTTGGTCCAAGTCTGTAGGGTGCCCGGCTGGGTGGAACTGCTTCTGCATCTGTTTCTATAGCATGTTCCACTTCGCGCGCTGGTGGCACTCCTTTTGGTAGTTTCTCAGGGAACACATCCTGATAATCGTGAATGATGTTCCTGAGTGAGCTCTGGACCTCAGGGCTGGCCTGCTCAACCACGTCTTGCATCACCTCGGTCGTTGTCTTGAACTGTTTTACTGGGCCTGTCTTCAACATTTCGGACCGCTTCTTGCCCTGAGCTGGTCCTATCTTGGCCAACTTAGGCTGCCGCTGCGTTTTCTCCTTGCCAAAACTGCGGATCATCAGAAGATACGATGTTTCACCTCGTGCAGTCAGCTTGCGCATCTGCTTCAATGAAATAAACTGCCGCTGACTGGCTGTATTGCGCACTGTTTTCTGCTGCACGCCACGAGGGGTTCTGGTCGTTCGTTTGCAGAATCGTTGTGATCGCTGCTGATCACCATCACTGGCCGGTTGTTCATCGTTTCCTGCGATGCTGGCTGTAGTATCGTGACGATTAACTGATCTCCACTGCCGATCGTCACGAACATAATCCCAAAATTGCGGAGTTGCCAACGTCTCCAAAGAATGAAGATACTGTACAGACTGGTCGTTTTCTTGATCGCTGGGTATCTCGATATGTTTGACGGTGCCAATCTTGGTGTCCTTGTCTGCTGGAACACCTGCGATGGGGTAGTATACTCCTTGGTCTTGAACGTACATAGTGTGAGAACCCCAATTGATCAGAGGGTTCACCTGTTCAAGCCAAGTCATTCCCAGTACCATATCCACCCCAGTCATAAGATCGGTCACTGTAAATTTCTGGGAGAACGTACGAGACCCCATAGTAAAAACCAATTTTTCGATGCAGCCCTTGGATGGTACTCGTGTACCATCTCCCAACTCCAAGGTTGCATTTTCTGCAACTGGCTGTAAACCCAGCTGCAGCACAACTTGAGAATCCATATAACAACGAGACGCACCACAGTCTATTAAACACAGAAGACTATGTCCACAGCACCTCGTTTGAATTCTCAATAACAATCCATCACGGTGCTGCGACGGTACAGCCACCGTGTTCCCCAGTTCCGATTCCTGTCTAAAAACAGGGGGCGTTGCTGACCTACCCAGGTTCAGCATACGCCAGTCCATTTCCCTATCTCCCTGTCCAACTACCGGCTCTGTCACTCTGTCCAAACTAATGGACTGAACTCCTATCTGCTGAGCTGTCTGGGGCTGCGTGGTACTCCCGGGGTCTTCACGCTGCCCTGCAGATCTCGGTAGTTGCACCTCGTTCTGACTTCGACTGCGACTTGGTGCAGTAGGCTGGTGTCGCCTCCACTCCTCTGCACGCTGTCTCTGTCTTGAGCAGTTTCCCTTGAGTGACTTCTTTACTGCTCTTATCACGTCTCTCTCTGCAGAAATGGCACACAAATGCTGTAGGTGCCTCTGTCTCTGCTGTCTCCTTTTCTGCGTCCGTGATGACGAGGTCTTTGTCCCAAATCTTCGAGCCCCTCCAGATCGGCTTGGAGAGCTCGGAAGTGCAGGCCCCGTCGGTCCTGTGGACCGGCCAGTCTGGGGCCGCACTAGTTTCCCTGCGGATTGGAGGGTGCTGTCTGGGTTCCAGCACCCTCAACCTGGTTGGGTACAGCCAGGCCTGCGTTGCTTGTATGATGTCCTTGGCCTCTGCCTCCAGAACGTCCCCCGCGATCGCCACTGCGTCCTCCGCGTCCTCGCCCCCGGTAGTTCCCTCGGCTGGGATAGACACTGGCCTTGTGTCCAATGCCCCCACAATTATGGCAGGCAAAAGGGAATGGACCTGCCTGCACATTTTGTCCTTGTGCCTGCCCCTGGCTGTGACCCTGTCCTGCACCAGCACCCTGTCCAGCATTCTGGCCCATGTTCTGGCCAGCACCTCTGCCTCTGCCTCGGCGTCCTCGTCCGCGCCAGCCTCCCCTATTTCCCTGGCCAGACGATGACGATGCAGCTGGGTTCTGTCCCTCACTGGCTCTCGTATGTTGTGCATACTTGAGCGTCACTTCGACCCGCTCAGCCTCCACCATGAAATCCTGCAATGACCTGGGCGATTTGAGTAGCAATAGCTCTGCCACTCTAGGCATCAGACCAGAAGAAAACTAGTCCTTTGCCCATGCCTCGTCAAATCGTGGTAGATGGCCAAGCAGCCGGCTAAACCTGGCTGCATACACACGCACACTTTCGCCTTTCTGTTGCTTGATAGCACGCAACTCAGCACGTGCAGTCATCTCCTTGGTGCGGTGTCCAAATCTTGCCCGCAATGCCTCCGCCAGCTCGTTCCAGGTGCGAGGCTCTCGTCCGGTAGTACGAATGGTGTTGATCCACCACTCGCGAGCAGCCTCTTGCAGAAAAGTGAGAGCATATCCCACTTTCTGTTCTTCCGGTGCAACAACGGTCCTGAAGTACGCTGACACCGTGTAGATCCAGCTCTCCACATCCTCACTAGTCTTACCACAGAAAACTGGGGGTTCCCTGGGCTTCATCGTCACATGGAAAACTGGTCCGGATGCACCTGCTACATTCTGTCCAGCGGTTCCTGCACTGAAACTGACTGGCACTGTAGACACTGGTGGTACTGAAACTGGAACATTTCCCGGTAATTGGGTGCCCTGTCCCTGCAATCCTGGCTGTACTGATTGAGCAGCCAAACTTGACCCTGATGGTCGGATACTGAACTCTCCTACAAACACTGGTACTGCCACAGGATTCTGAACTGGCACTTCTCGGTCCACAAGTGCTGAAGGAAACTGAAAGTCATCAGGCCGGTTCGGATCAGCTGGAGGTACTGGAATAGCAGAATGGGGCGGTGCAGACTCAACAACAGCATCAGGTAAATACGAACCCTCATTCTGATAGAGAGGCTCATCCCAGGCTGCCTTATAATCAGACAGCTCTCGCTGTACCTTTTGCCTTTGCTCCCGCTCCACACTCAAATCCCATCGCAAGGACTCCAGCTGCTCACTCAAGGATAGAATCAGCTCATCTGTCCTGGTGGTCATCTGTGAACCTTGGGCCTGCTGTTGTTGCCTCAAAGCTCCCAGTTCCTCCTGCATCCTCAAGGACCTCTGGTCTTCATATGCCTTCTGTTGCTGTAGCCTCGTTCGGAGGTCCTCAATTCTGCCAGATGTCGTGGCCTGCTCTTCAACTCGACGTTGTTGCAATGCTTGCACATTTGCAGATTGTGCAGCATGAGCTTCGCATAGTTCTTGCCGTAACCGAGCTGTTTCTTCCTGTTGCTCCCTCAAACGAGTCTTGAGCTGATGACGCTCTTGGACGGCTACTTGCATCTCCTGCGAGGTGTCTTTTGCCAGATGAGACACTTGCTCTGCAGTCAATGCAGTGGACGCTTGGTAGTACTTGGTCAGCGCCTCTTCCACCGCTTTGCGCATACTTGCGGTCTCCGTAACCGCTTGCTGGGCAACCTGGAGAGCTGCCCCTGCATGCCCAGCTGCCGATTGTGCAGTTTCTTGGGTCCGCTGCAAAGTGCTCACAGCTTCGCCTTCCCATGTCAATCGGCTTCGTGGTGGTGTTGGGCTCCGCCGCTTCATCGCCGGTGCTTTTGTAGGGATCCGCGATGGAGCTGCACTGGCAGCTGTAGTTCTCCGCGTAGGGGTTGATGGTCTTCGGCTTGGTACCCCAGACCCCGCAGCACTGGATTCAGCTTCCGGATCCAATCGCGGCATGGGAATGGCTGGCGATTGACTCGATTCGGTCATGGGCGCATCCTCAGGCCCATGCACACTTCCGGATTCACTGCCATTCAGCTCCATGCCAATCCGGCCCTCTTGAGATATCTCAGACTATGATGAGCAGCAGAACTCCCAGCGATTGCCCCACCAACACTTGCACTCAGCGTAATGGAGGGTGCCCCACACTTCCGCACCCACAGCACAGCAAAAACTCACGTCCGGGTGCTGCGATGGCGATGCCGTCGATCGATCCAAACTTGCCAACCTCCAATCCTCGAATCTGCTTCCCGCGCGCTTCCTGCCAACGTGGTTGTCGCCCCGGCTTGTGCCTCGGCAAGGCTGCTCCGCTGGCCTTGCCTCCGACGCCCAATCGTCGTAGCCAGAAGCTCCGAAACCAATTTGTCGGCGCGGTCCCCCCTTGGCCGCGTCCAGGTACCCTGGCCCGCGGTCTAGGGCCTCTCCAGTGGAAGCGTGGTCGTCCTCGGCCGGACGGCGTGTCCCGGGCTCTCTTTGGCCCGTGGGTGACGGCCGCTCTGTGTGGTCCCGTCCGAGGCGTGCGGCGGCTGCGCTCGAGGAGGCAGGGAGGCAACGTGTTCCAGAACGATCGAACTACAATTGGCGCCGCCGCCTGGCGCTCTTACATGTGGCAGCCAAAATAATGAAAGTCATCATATTCATTAAGCATGTCCATTTTGGCCGAACCCGTTTTCCGGCTAAAGGCCTCGCTACGCTCGGCCCTTATGCCCAAGTCGTTCCGGCCTGCTCCGCTTCGCTCCGCATACGGCCTCCACGACTTTGGCAACGGGCCGAGCTCCGCTCGGCAGAACAAGAAACCAACGGGTTGCTACCACATTACCACAATGGGTGGTTGCTGCTTGTCCGAGATCGTGTCAGGGCAGGGCAGGGCAGGGGGGGGTGCATTGCTGTTCTGCTCGGCTAGAGTACCGGCCGTGGCCTGGCTGGGAAAAAGCCGCTGTTGCCAGGGCTTGCGGTGTCCATGGGCGGCTGCCGCTTGTCCAAGATCATGTCAGGGTGGGGCGGGGGGGAATTGCTATTCTGCACGGCTGCAGTACTGGCCATGGCCTAGCTGGGAAAAAGCTGTTGTTGCCGGGTTTGCAGTGGGCATGGGTGGCTGCCGGTTGTCCGAGATTGTGTCAGGGCGGGGGGTGGGGGGGGGGGGGGAGATTGTTGTTCTACTCAGCTAGAATACCAGCCGTGTCCTGGCTGGGAAAAAGCCGCTATTGCTGGCTTGGCTGCAGAGGGTCGTTGGTGGGATGATATATGCAGCGCCAAGGGTGGGAAGACCGCCCGCAAGGAAAAAGAAGCATAGAGGGAGTATGGGAGCACGCACCAGGATATCGAGGCATCCAACTGGGCGCAAGAAGCTAGTGTCCAAGACGTCATCAAAGACCACATCAAAGTCCAAGGCATCACATGACGTACCATGACAAATTTTGCTATAGTTGTCGCGAGTGAATGTGTCTATTTGGCAAAGGATTACTAGCCATTCATTACCGCAGTGGGCGATCATCTTATGACTATGAGTGTTGGCAGGTGTTCATGTATGCTCTAGCACATGGCGGGTTGCGCCTCTAGTCTAGCAAGGAGTACCAGCCGTGGTTGGCCGGGAAAAAACAGCAGGGGTTGCTTGTTAATGACAGTAGTCTAGCATTTGCAAGGGATGGCCGGGAAAGAACAGCGGGTTGCGTCCCTTGTCAAGCAAGGAGTACCGGCCGAGGCAGCATTTATGTATACTTATTTATTCATGCATATTTATTTATGATGGCGTGGACTGCAAATAAGTAGACATGCGTTGTTTAAACATGCTGAAATATTGGAACTCGTTATGTCAGTGTTGTGGCATGAATATGGAGGCAAAGGTGGCTGGACATAGAGAAAAAGTCCGCTCGGCAAAAATTGCCTCCAACAAAAACCGCCGCTGACCAATGAAACGCTACCAAAATCTCAAAGTCCCTGACGGATGGCAACGGAACTCTAGGAAAGGCAACGAAAAAAAAAGCGCTTTTACAAAAACCGCTGGCTGCAAACACCGCCTTGACGGACAGCTCCAGAGGCAAAAAATTGAAGGCTGATGTGGCACGAACGGCTACAGAAACCCAGCCCCAGCAAAATGATGGAAAATCGACAGACATATTGTTTGTGCTCAAGCTACAGAAGTAAAATAATAGAAAAAAAGGCTGGGCGGCCACGTCTAGTCATGGTGGTGGCGGCACTACCTTTTTTTCATTGCCGTGGGGTGGTGTTGTGGTTTGTGCTCAAATGGACGTGACCAAGCAGATGGACCAAAGTGTAAGACTTGAAAATTGTGAGTGAGTGCAAGTGTGTGGCAACCACGACGTGCCGTGGAGGTGTACGGGACGAGGGGAGTGCCGCGCCATGAGCAGGAGTGTGAAAATGGTACTGGGAGTGGTGCCGCACGTCCCGCGGGATGTGGAAAGAAGTGGGCCATCACAGAACGGGGACGGACTAGGAATGGGGGCAGGGATGGGAACGGGAATGGACCGGAGTCCATCCTCGTCCTTGGGCTGGCAGGCCTAGAAGCGGCCAAGGGATGGCCCCATTCCTGGGCTGGAACGGACTGGGATGGATCTAAAACGGTGTGCAGCCGTCCCAATTCTATTCCAGGGCAGTACGGCCCACCTAGGAGTCTGTTCTTGTAGTGCCCAAGGCCTGTCTAGAGTCCATTCCCGGCTGGTCCAGAGTCCATTCAAGGCCATTCCAAAGACCGTTCTAGGCTGTCCTAGGCTCCGTTCCCGAAGCCATTCTGCAGTACATACCAATATTAAACTCATGCGTGGACCAATGAGAATGTAGCGATCAGATTTGATATGTGGGCCGTGCACCCCATGGTCCACAAACATGGTGTCGCTGCCCCCCCTATTATGCAATTTGTTGTGCTTGTTGCGATGAGTGGTAAGGCCAAGCAAATACTGCGGTGGCAGCTGGTGAAGCCTGGGGAGTAGAGGTGGCCACCCGGATCCGTTAATAGCGGACAGAGGTTAATTTCCGTTAATTTTCCGTTAATTAACGGAAAATAACGAAAAAAAACAAAAATTAACCAAAAATTAGCGGATTTTTAGATTTTTTGGGGATTTTTGGGTTTTAGTCATACTTATAGTTTATGGAATTCGCTATTAGAGAGTATGTTTGTATTTTATTTCAACCTATGCATACTAGATTTTCAACTAGCCGCAGTTGTTGTGATTTTTTGGGTTTTTTTCGATTTTTTTAGATTTTTTTCGTTTTTCTGAATTTTTCTCCCTTTTTCTTTAACGAAATTTAACGGACAGCTGATAAAAATTAACGAACCGGATTTAACGGACCGGATGGCACCCTTGAATGGCCACCTCTACTGGGGAGTCCCGCCCCCCGGCCCGACGTCACCAAGGCAGCGCCCCATAGCGTGAGGCAGAGGATGCCTGGGACCAGACAGAGGGATGCCCGGAAAGGTAGTCAGCCCCCCCAAGGTGAGGGATCCGGGCAAGGATAGTGGTTACAGCCGCAGGGGCAGAAGGCCGGGGGGCGTCCATTGGCGGCAGCGCCCCACTTCTGGACCTGTTCGACTATGCGTATATAGTGACGGGGGACTTGGGGGACTCGGATCTGGAACCGAGCGCGGTGGGGGCTCTGAACCTACAACAACCGCCAGCTGTCAAGGCATCTGAAAGGCTGTCGCCAGTCAGGGATCCCAAGGGTGCGGCAGGGTGGGGGCTGCATCTGTACCAGTGGTGACACCTTGGGGCCCGTTGACGGCATCGGGGGCCGCCTCTGGAAGCGGGGTGACCCGCGTGGCTGGCGGCGAGGGTGGGAATACACCCCCAAGGGCAAAGCCGGCCCGAGCGGAGGGAGGGGGTGGAGTGGGGGTGCCTTTGGCAACAATATTTGTGTGGCCCCACCGTTGGGACCCGGGCAGAGCGGCAGCCGGTGGGTGAAGCCATTGTATGTGGAAGAGGAGAGGCGGCCTGGCATCCTTATGAAATACGACAGCGTTACGGGGAGGGAAGGCGACCACAACAAGATCACTTGCTGCATATGTGGTAAAGGGATTTCCTTCAAGTCGTCATCCTTCTCGACTGCAGAAAAGCATATGGGGCACCACAAGGTTATGCGACAGACACTGCCCATTGCTGTGGAGCTTGCAGACAAAGCGCGGGCGGATGGTGTCACTTTTCCTATGGTTGAGTTTCTTTCACGAACGGTTGAGGAGGGCCGCGAGGTGGGAGTGGCATAGTACATGGAGCAGGAGGCCTTTACCATAGGAACTACCTTGTGGTATCAAATGCGGTCAGTGATCATTCGCTAGATCACAGCGGATAGCATTCAGCTATCCGTTGTTGAGTCTCCAAGCTTCCGCTGTATGTGCAAGGCACTCAACGGCCGCTGCCCCTCCTTCAGCCGGAAGGCCATCACCAATGAAGTTGGTTGTTACCACGTCGTCGCATGCATTGTGTGCAATATGTTGCACTATCCCATGGTGTCCATGTGTGTAAGGGGCGGGAGCCCATTTGGGCCAAATGGGACACGGCCCATATTCTCCATTCGAGTCGGGGATCAGTCGAGAGAGTTCATGGTGCAATTGTGCAATTACAAAAGTGTTTTTGGTATCCTGTATTTATACCCCCCGTCCAAGGCATTCCAAGGGTCATGCCAGAAATAGGGTGAGTCATCCTATTTCTGGCATGCCCACCCATTTTGTAATTTGAACTCCCATCCCTTGTCCGTCCTTTCCACTGACCCGTTGGTTCCCAGGGCCATCCCCCACTATATTGACCAATACGGTGCCTTGCCCCTTTGTCTATTTTACCCACGCCCGGTTCAGTCGCCCTTAGTAAACCTTATTGTACAGCGTTTTTTAAGAGTTCTTAATATACAATGTCCAGTGCCTATAATATACAACCCCCCGTGACCTTAATGTATAATGTTCCGGGCCCAGCGCTCACAATGTGATAGTCCGCAACACACAATTGTGCTTGTTGTCAGCCTAAAAATAGTGTCTTTGTTGTTGTCGCAGGTGGTATCCATGCACCGTCGGGCAGTGCAGAACCTGCGGGGGATGGAAGAGTGGAATAAGGTGCAGCCGGCCTTCACCTACAACCTTTGGCGCTCCCGCACGTGGCGAGAGTATTTTTTTATTGACCATACACTGGGTGGAGGAGACGCACCGGCATGATGGCCACGCCAACTGCCATTGGCGGCTGCAGAGAAGGTGCATGGGGTGCCTGTGGAGGCGGAGAGCATCATGGTTGAAGGTGAGAGATTGTGCAGCAAATGGGCAGTAGTGACTACCCAAATGCCAGCTGGTCATGTTGTTTGTTATTTGTGATATTCGCTTTTGTTGCTTGTCACAGGAAGTTTGTGTATGTAGTAGTGGTGGTGGGCCTAGCCCAGAAGAAGCTGGAGAAGTATGGGATGACGTGGTGAATGGGCAACAGTGACTGCCCAACTACCAACTGGTCGAGTGGTTTGTTATTTGTGATACTCGCTTCTGTTGCTTGGCACAAGCAATTTGTGTATGGTGGTGGACCTGGCCCGCAAGGAGCTGGAGAAGTATGGGATGACCGGTTGGTGGCCGTTCTTTGTCACGGACGTTGGGAGCAATGTCAGGCGGGCTATTAAGGGGGGGTTGGCGGCACATAAGGTTGGGGAGCAACCCAGAGGCGGCCTGGCAGATTGGTCACATTGTGCCTGCCACATACTCCACAACGTCATAACCCATGGCCTGACCAACCTACACATATGCGCCATACATACTAAAGGCTGCAAAAACTCTGCACTACAATAGACCGGTAAGTTATGATGTTGGTGTGTCTTGGTATGTGTGTTGCTATATGTGCATGCATGTTGGTGGTTATTTGTGTGTGCTGCAACTGCTACAGCTGTTGCTGCTTAGGAATTGTTCATCAGCAGTGTGCATGTGTCCCTACAATGGCAGGGTCTCCTTGCTGGTCAGCCACATGTGTGTCAAGTTGACACGCATGTGGTTGGTCAGTGAGGAGGCCCTGGCATTGTAAGGCCACATCTGTACTGCCAGCGTGAAAGCCACAACTGAGTTGTGTAGCCTGCGAGTGGAATATTGTTATTGTGTGTGCATGCATGTTGTTGGTCATTCGTGTGTGGTGCAACTGCTACAGCTGTTGTTGCTTAAGAATTGCTTCATCAGCATTGTGTATATGTCTTTATGATGGTAGGGTGTCCTCGCTTATCAGCCGCATGTGTGCCAGCGCAAAAGCCACAACTGAGTTGGGCAGGCTGTAAGTGGAAAAAATAAGGGAGGGTAATAACATAGTTTCTAGTGATGAGGAGGGGGTGTCCGCATCAGAAGTGCCCTTTGATAAGTCGGGTGAAGGTGGCAGGAGGCCCAACCTGCAGAGGGTACTCCAGCTGGTCAGGTCTGTGGACACTCGATGGAATAGTATATTTTTTATGTTGCAAATGGTTATGCACCTGAGGAAGGCCATCAACAAATGGTCTGGACTACACCCCGAATACGATAATCCCATCGAGATTACACAATGGGGCTACCTGGAGGCCCTCCTCCCAATCTTGGCATCTCTAAAAAGGTGTTGTAAAAGGCTTGAAGTGGAGGCATACTCCACGGGCTCCAAGGCTCTGACCAAGCCAATGGACCTCCAACGTTTCCTTTACAAAATTGGCAACGTGGACAGTAAGGGGCCATATAGTGGGTTGGTGCCATTCTATAGCGATATGCTCTACAAGCTAGAAGAGGCACTCAGCAACTCTATGTGGGTCTGGCAAATGGCCTTTTTGGCTATGATGGACCCCACCGATGAGCGATCGTTACTAATCACTTAGTGATGTTGTTGTTGGTGTTGTGTATTGTTTCTCACTGTGGCATCGTTCACATACCCAAACACATATAAAATGTCAGAAGTACTGCTGATGGGTTGCATGGTGTGTGTGCAGTGTACGGCTAGAACGCTACCTTGGGGGCCTACATAAGGGCATTGAATCCCATCAAGGACAAGTTCGTGCCGGTGGATGCCGTGATGGACGACATGTTGGCTGAGCTATTGGAGTTGTGTTCTAAATTCGCGAAGGACATTGGGCTGTCAGAGGCATGGGGGCAAGCCTGCCTGCCACTCCATCCTGGACAGCGGACTGTGCGCAAGCCAAGGGAGAAGCGCATGGGACACAAGACATTTTACACCAGCTTTGAGGAGGACTATGATGCAATTTGGGGCCGGGGCCCAAGGGCAATCGGTGCCGCGGGGCCTTAGGCCTAGGCTAGGCTAGCCAACCTGCGGGCACTACAGTGGGCGGTGAACTAACGGATGCCACATAGCGGTTGATACAACAACACGCTCAGGAGTTCCTAATAAAACGTTGGAGTTTGTGTGAGCCGGGTGCCCCATGAGAGGAGGATGCACTAGGTTATTGGGCATGGAGTAGTGCTCGATGGCCCACAGTGGCGTGGATGGCATGGCACTCATTGTGTGTGCCGGCCGGAAGTGGTGCATCAAAACGGGGCTTCTCGGTATCTGGCCATACTGTGCAATCTCGGCGGGTATCTCTGGGGGACGAACGCATTGAGCAGCTCACATTCTTATCCGGCAACACCGACTTATAAATTGCAAGTTGCAATTTTCTGGGTTCCATTGGCTTGTCTCGAATTGGACTACCAGGCATGTGTGTGACTTGTCTCAATTTTGGCTATGTGTCCAACTTATGCATTGGGCAATGTGGATGTTGCCCTTGTTGCAAGCCATATGTTCTGTGCAAAATATGTCTCCTAGGCCTGAATCCAGCCTTGTGATTACCTCCCAAACTTGCACTAGCCCGCCAGTGGCCCCCCTTAACTTGTAAGACCTAGGATTCGCATAGCCCATTCCTGGGGAACGGACTGAAATAGACCTGAACGGACAAGGACGGGGCCGCTCCATGTCATGAATATATCTGTTCCTGAGCCGGGACAGATCCGGTCCTAAGTTGGGGCGGATCCGTCCCTGAACAGGAACGGTTCCATTCCAACACAGTTCCTGCCTGATGTAGATCCGGTCTAAATCTGTTCGTGGGGAACGGCCCAGGAATGGATTGGAACGGACTGGGATGGATTGGGACAGGAACGGGCATGGGTCCATTCCTGGGATGGGAACGGCCACCATCCCCATTCCCGTTCCTACCCGATTTGGCCGGGCCTACCTCTGGACATGGGGTTCGGTGCGTGTTGCAGCCCTGTCAGCAACCGCTGGTTTCCAGAGTCGTTGGGGTCGCCCTGCCCTGCAGCACGGCTGCTGGAGGTCAGCCGGCCTCTCTACCTCGGACGGTGGGCGTATCTGGGGCAGTCGCTTCCATTGTCGCGCGGTGGGCCCAATGCTCAACAGGGATCGATCTGTAGGGCCTGCTGTCAGCGAGAGGTGGCAGCGCAGCGAGGCGGTGGTTCGCTGGCTCGCGGGAGGTTAGAGAGTGGGTCAGAATGGTTACATGGATTCACAGCATGCGCGCGCACATATTAGAGGTGGCCACACTCGGGTGCCGTCCGGTCCGTTAAGTCCGGTCCGTAAAACTGAGTGTGATATTCGTCCGGTAATATCCGGTTCGCTATTTGCCGTACTGCCGTCCGCAGAATCCGGCTCTCACTTTTTCTTCACCGTTATTTGCCGTTAAATTAACGGATGACGTGTGCGGCATCCGGTCCGCAACAAAATATCCGTTGATTAATAATTTTGGTTCGTTATTACCTATAAGTACTTGCTTTCCAGCCATGGCAAGGTCGAGGCGAAGTTGCCAAGGGGTTTCCATTTTGCAGCAACTCGAATTACGATGGGTTGCTGCGGCGGTACTCCACAGTTTCCACGCCAGGGCAGCGAGTGTAAAGCCCATCCACCAATTGCAGTTAGCGATTGGACACATTTCTCACAGAAATTCTCTTCTATCAATATGATACCTTAGGTTCATCCACCATTCCAACATAGTACGTCGAAGTTCAACAGTTCAACATACATGAAAATGGGCAACGAATAGTACGAGTCGTGATTTGTTATCTTCCATCTCTGCCTATCGCACCCTCGCTGCGGCGGTACTCCAGAAGTTTCCACGCCAGGGCAGCGACTGAAAAGTCTATCCACCAATCGCAGTAGTTGTTGGGACGCATTTCTTGAATAAAATTTTCTTCTATCTATATGATACCCAAAGTTCATCCACCACTCCAACATAGTGTGTTCAAGGTGTGCACTTCAACATAGGACAACGGAATATTACAAGTCATGATATCTTATCTTCTATCTCTATGGTACCGCACCCTCGCTGCGGCGGTACTCCACAGTTTCCATGCCGGGGCAACGAGGGTGGTCACCGGTGGTGATCCAAACTTTGGAATGCAAAGTCACTACTTCCCTCCCTTCCCTCCCTTCCCTCCCTTCCCTCCCTTCCCTCCCTTCCCTCCCTTCCCTCCCTTCCCTCCCTTCCCTCCCTTGCCTCCCTTCCCTCCCTTCCCTCCCTTCCCTCCCTTCCCTCCCTTCCCTCCCTTCCCTCCCTTCCCTCCCTTCCCTCCTTTCCCTCCTTTCCCTCCCTTCCCTCCCTTCCCTCCCTTCCCTCCCTTCCCTCCCTTCTTGCGTCGATGCGCTAGCTTCTGCTGCGACCATCCACTCTCTGCCATCTGCCACCCTAGCAAGCTCAAATGATCCACGTTCTCGGGCCTGAGTACCATGCGCTTGGCCGTCACAATTAGACCAGCCTTCAAAAATGAGCGTTCACTACCGGCGCTGGAGGCCTGCAACACAAGCAAAAATACTCAGTACTTCTCAGCCTGTGAACTTCATAAGGGCTCTGTGGCATATATGCACAGCTAGTTGGCATCACAATAAAACCAAACTTGGAAAATGAGCATTCACTGCTGGCATTGGAAACCTGCAACACAACCAAAGGTATTCAGTTCTTTCCTTCCTTTCAACTCCATATTTCACATAAGGGCACTTTGGTATATATGCACAGCCAGTTGTACTCAACCACTCATCTGTGTTGCTAATATTTGATGTGCAAGCCTGGCCACCAAGGGGAAGCTGGTGTGATTCTTGCCCCACCAATCCCCAGCACTCCATTTTTTTGATATTCACATGCTGGTGTCCATTTCAAATCAAACCACCTTTCGACTTTGGCCTCCACTAGGTCCATGTGCAGTGGGGAGCATGGGGCCCGTCTTCTCCGTCTTGATCATCGGAAACGTAGTGGTCCCTTAGGTGGGGGTGATGCCGCGTCTAGCCAACTCTGCTGCACAGCCTGTGCTGCATCCTCTTCGGATGATGAGCCCGAGGAATGGACTTCGGGCGCCTTCACCATGTGCCTCAACTGCAGAAGTCATATGCACGTTGTTAGTCACACAAGCAAGATATAAAAGTAGGCACCCCATGCAACCAAGTGATCCCAGGAGACGGCCGTTTAAGGCGAAATACGCAAAGGCACAGTCGTGCATGCAAAGGCACAAAGGACACTTGGTACCGGCCAAAACTATCCACAGTTGGATGCACACATTTACAAAGGCAAAGGCCACAAACCACAAAAGGTGGTATGGTGCATTAGCGAAACTGACGTACCTGGCCATGTGGGTCACCGCCCTGTTCCATTCTGAGGTCCTAGGGTGCCATGTCTCCAGGTAGGTTTCCAACGATGTACCCAATTTCATATGCCGGTTGCCCGTAGGTTTACTGAGTTCGTCTCGAAGTGCCTCAATACTGAAAACGCTATGTTTGTCTTTCAAATGGTTTGAGGGCCCCGCCCAACTGGCACTGGTCGAGTACTTCTTTCTCGGGTTGTATGACAACACTTTGTATGTCTTGGTAATGCCCCCCCTCAAACACAACCGGCAAACAGCAGTAATAGAACGTTGTCTCTTGTCGGGCCCTGGCACCTCTTCTACCTCGAACCTCTCTACACCATTCCTGGTGGCCTGGATCCCCTTTGCGGTGGCGTTGTTTGCGGCGTGTCCTCAGCGACCCTTCCTCCAAGGTTGCCACCATGCGCGTGGACTGCTTTGCTACAGTTAGTGTTTGCTGTTGCTTGTGTGGAGTCCGCACATCAATAGCCGTGGCAAGCGGTTTGGGGGTGGTCAGACGCCTTCCCTTGGCCCTGCGCTGTGGCACATCCTCCACCACAATGACACTCGAACTTGGCGATGCACCTCCAAGCGAGTCAGTGTCCGCAGAGCTCAACACACCCCTCCCAGCAGTAACATCATGTGCGTCTGGGACTCCTCGCTCAGCAACAAATGCTGCGAGGTCAACACCACCATCGCCGCCAACAGAGCCTAGCGCACACGTCCATTGCGTAAATAACCGAGGCAACATATATTCGACGACGGATTTCAGATGTTACAAGGACGGTCTGAGGACACTTTCTTGTGTGAAATAAAGGCAGAAAAGTGTCTCACAGCCATGGACTGTTCAGTGAATGTCACCTTCCTCGCCGGTGGCAGGCGGTACTTGGACTTCACCTCACAATCAGACAAGTTGTTTTGTTAAAAAAAACTAATCCCCATCGGAGGAAGTCTCCGTGTCACTCCCTGTTAGGAGGCCGGAGTCCATGACATTGAACTCCCACCCAACCTGTGAAAAAAAATCGTCTTCAAGGAGTCTTTCTTCCAGGCGTCTTAGCGACGGTTCAATTATTCTATATTTTCTGCTAATAGACTTGTACCCCACCATGTGCTCCCCCCGGTGCAGCACCAAATCTATGATAGCCGTGCACTGACGTGTTTTATAAGCAGCCCGGCGATTCATATCCATTTGTTTGCGTTCCTGCCTACGACGCTTGTGCCATTCTCCCCAAGACTGGGGGGGTTCTGTCTCTCGTGTTGTTCCTTTCATAACCGTGCCCCTTCTGCCCCCCCCCAATGTGTTATTAATGTATCCGCTTATGGCGGCTAATCGGGCCTGGTCCTTGGGGGCGAGGTGGTCCTGTATGGGCCGCCACACCCCCGAGGGCAGGCCACCCAACCCCGCTTCTTGTATTTCCTGTAATCTATCTGTTAGAGCTTCCCTATCGCGCTCAGCTTCCCGACCACGCGCAGCTTCTATCCGCCACCTAACTTTCACCCCTGCACGTCTCCTTCCCCCCTTCCTGTTGTGTCTGTGCCGGCGCTTTCGACCATCATTGTAATGTTGGCCCCTGTTCAGGGGCCGCTTCCGACCTAACACAGGAACAGGATACAGTGTTTCCCCAGCCAGGTGACGGCAGGTACTGCCACATACTGGTGGTACCACCAAAGCAAAGACAATAGGTATTGTAGGGAAATGCAGCACGCCCTGTACAATGCACGGCCCCCTGAAAGGGACAAGTTTTCCCCAGCCAGGTGACGGCGGGTACTGCCAAATAATGGTGGTGGCACC